>LBNU01016843.1:228245-245749 GCA_014162995.1 Artemisia annua | reverse complement strand
TACGTTGCTTAGTTAAAGGGATGCATTATCAGCTTTTAGGTGATAACTAGCCCTAATAACTAACTTGATGTTGTTAACATTCCTAAAAGGAAGTTAGACCCTTCAAAGTAAACAACTAGAAAGAGTTTCTCGAAACGGTACTTTCTAATCGGAAAAATCCTTTCGAATTCAGACATTTGTTGTTTCGTCAATTTTGAGTCGAGCTTGTACGAGATAAGACTTTTTGACATCATATTTTAATCACTTTCTTTTTCTCCCCCTCAAAAATAGCATATCAAATGTTGTTTTTGTAAACGATTTTGATTAAAATATGCCTTTTTGAGTCTTATGGGGAGAGATCAACAAGATTTGAAGATTTAAGAACGATGTTTTGGTTCAAGTACTCCCCCTCAACAAGTGATTACTTATTGAGGTATAATACTTGTCTTTTGAGCAGATTTGAAAAATGCTGAAAGGTTTGATTAAATCTACTCAAAAGTAAGAAGCTTTTGCTCCTTATATTAGGATTGTGGCACTGATGCGTACCATAGGGTCCTTTCATTACAAAGTGCGGGTTGTACACTGTTATGTGTGCACAAGCCTTAATGATTACAAATCAAACAATATTAGAAACATATTGAAATTTTTGTACCAGAAGTATGGGAGAGGAGCTAAGCATCGAAGACTGTGAACTTTGGATCAGGTCGGCGAAATGTCAAGACCGGAAACGATGGTCGAACACCAATATAGCTTTCCAACCTTCTAATCTGTTGTCGTCGATATAGCCTTTCTTCAATCGTATGGACAAAGTTTCTGATCATTCGGCGTCCATTAGCTTTCCACCTCGTTGGTTTTCCCTCTTTCAGCCTTTTCTTTTCATCCTCCAACCTTTCTGCTAGCCCATTACGAACTCGTTGAAGCGTGACATCACAAAGCTTAGGAATCTCATCGAACCGCATGAAATGAATATTGTTTTTGCTGTTGAGGTATGTGATTCCAAATGCCGGTTGTAGTACGAGAGAGTATTGTGACATCCCAGTGATTTCAGGAATCAGGAGTTGTGGTTCAGTAAGGTTGATGGTATTCTGATAACTTTCTACTCCCAGCTGAAGATCTTCCACCCTTTCTTGAACAATTAATCGTCTGATGTGAAGTAGGAGCGATGCGATGAAGTTGTACTGTGTGTCTTGTTCAAAGTTGAGTAGCTTTCCTTGAACTTTCAGTAGATACATATCTTCAATGTCGTTCAGGTTCTAATCAGGGAAGTCTGCTTCACAAAACTTGTACTTCTTCTCGTCTGTTCTCTTGACGATTATTTCTTTCATGAAGGCGTAGTTGAATTTCTTCTCTTCCAAGATCTCCAATACAGCAACAATACGCTGTGAGTTCTTCACATTTTCACTCGACTTTAGATGAAGTCTGTGTGTATAGCCGAGCCTTCGTCTTTCAGGCCAATGTTGAATTCCCAGAAGAGCTTCTTTGTTGTATTCGACAACTGATTTGCAGTAGATTGGTGCGAGCTCTTCAATGTCTGGCAATTCATATCGGGCAGCTGGAATAGACAATGTGAGTGAAGATGCATATCGCTCCTTGGAGGTCTCATGGGCAGTCTGGAGGTATCGAAAGTCATTATTGAAGAAGCGTCTGAATGGGATCTTTGGTTTTTCTGGAAAGCCAAGTAGTGGTAGAGGTTTTGTCCAGTCGGTGAAGTAGGGTTTCTTCGTTTCAGTATCGACATTAGATTCAGGGTTAAGCCAGTCGAACGAGCCAGATAGTGCACAGGCTATGTTCTCCATGTGGTAGTCCAATTCAATCTTGTTTCCTGATCTTTTCTTGAGGAAATCCATGGCTTCACGATTGATCCGCTTTAGCTCAGACTTTGACAACCTTTCAACTTGAAGGCCCGACATAATACTCTGAGTCATCTGCAAAGTATTACCCGGTAGTGGTTCGTCAGCCTCAAGTGGTGGTTGTGCCTTGATCATAGTAGTCAGCCAATCAGAGTCACGAGCTTCGTCCACATTAAGCCAAGAGAATTGAGTTGTCTGTTGTTTCTGCTTCTTAGTTCTTGAAGACCTTTTCTTCTCTTTAGTTTTGGTAGTGTCAGATGGACCGGCTTGAAATGAAGGAATTTCTGATTCAGGTATCGCTGTTTCGTTTCCTTCCTGAGTATCTAGCTGTTGAAGCTCGAAGGGTTCCTCTGATTGCTTTGGTGCTGACCCAGATGCTGGAGGTCTTTGTCTGGAAGGAGGAGCCTTAGAGGTCTTGCGGGGCTGGTGAGATGAAGATGGTTTGTCTGACTTCCTTGATTTCTTGCTTTTCGGATCAGAGTCAGGGTCATCATCTTGCCTGGGTCGTTTGTGTTGTCCAGCATCCACTTTGCAAGATTCCTTTGAGGCAATAGCTTGAAGAGCCTCAAACATTGTTGCTTCATCAGGTGTTTTCTGCTCCTTGTTCCTCAATTTTGCAGCTAACAAGTCTCGAAGTTGTTCGATAGGAAGTTGTTCGGGTGTTGGTGGAGGCTTGTCAGTTTGGAGGTAGAATGGAGTAGATTGAAGCATTCTTTCAATGGTTTGTTTGATTCTGTTGTTCAACGTTGTGTGAATCGGCTCAATAAGTGAAGACACAGCCGGCTTGACAGTTGCAGCGAGATTATCATTCAGATATTCAGTTGTGTAATTCCGGATCATCTCGTCCATGTCAGCTTGTAGTAGCTTGTTAGCCAGCTCACTATTATCCTGGAGATCTTTGACTTGTGATGTCAAAGTCTTGACCTGTTTGGAGAGCTTTCGAACTTGGTCCTTTAGATCTCCGGATGGCTGTTGTGTCTGTTTCCTCTTCTTCCTTGCCAGATCTAGAGCTTTCTTGATCCGCTTTGATGCTGTCAAAGCTGCTTTGCCTCCCTTTTTCTTCTTGTCTGATTTGTCTTTGGGTGTTTTCTTTGCTGGTGGTGGTGGTGAGTGATGTGATGATGAAGATGAAGATGACTTGTGCTCGTGTTCTGATGGAGGAGGTGAGGGATCCCTTGGAGGTGTTTCTTTTGGAGTCGGGGGATTCTTTGAAGATGAGTGCGGAGGACTGTTGATGAGTTCATCAGTGTCGAAGTGTTCTTCGTCTTGATCGAGTCCACGAAGCAATCTATCCGTCTCTTCTTTAGCTTTCCTCTGTATTTCCTCCTTCTTCTTAAGTTCGTCTTCAATCTGAACTTGAGCAACAAATTCTGGAGTGATGAGCTCAGTTTGTTCTTTTACAACATCTTCCTGTGTAGCTTCCGTCATTATTGTGTCATGTTGTACGGTTTCGGTTTGTGGAGCTACAGTGCTGCTTGAGCCAACCTCGAGTTCTTGAAGATTGAACGGTGTCTGATGAGGTTGTGGATGTTGAAGACTTAGAAGCGTAGCTTCCCTGAGTTCTTTCTCCTCCTGCTTCTTTTCAGCCCTGGTGTCGACGATGATACTTTTGAGTTTCCGCTTGTCAACCAGTGGCTCTGCAGTTGGTTCATCTTCTGCTTCTTCATCATGTGCAGCATCACTTGGTTCATTGATGGCAATTCCCGTGCCTTTTCTTTGTTCTTTCTCTGCAGTTTCCTTGCTCAATTGTTTAGTCAGTGCAAGCCCTGGAAACTCTTCTTCTTCATCAAGTTTTTCTTCTTGGTCATCTGGAGCCCTTGACCTTCTTACATAGTCTGCTTCGTCATCAGATTCGGTGCCGAACTCAGAGTCGGTTTCCGTTTCGGATGATGAAGCTGACGGTTCATCCCGAGGAATCTGCTTCGGTGCAGCTTTCCTTTTTGGTCTGGTGGGTGGCTTTTGAGCAGGCTTTGGTTGTTTGGAGGTTGTAGTACTGCTCGAGCTACCAGATTTGGCACCCCTTCTGCTTCGAGTACGAACAATAGAAGCTGGTTCATCTTCTTTCTCCGTGACACCAACTTTCTCTTCCCTGAATGCTTTGTCGTAGATCTTGAAATTCTGAGTCTTTCTGATCTCATCATCCAAGAAGTGATCTGGAATTCTCATGCCTTTGGTTCTTGGAGTAAACCTGATAGATTTGACAAAGGAGATCTTTGGATCTTCATTCATTGCTTCTCTTGGTTCAGTCCTGTCTAGCAACCTCTTGAGGAATTCTGGTGTCTTCTCAATCAAGTATGCTATAAGTAGTTTGGTGAATCTGATGAAGGGTATCACTGTTCTATCACGATCCGTGTGAATGTGATGAAGCAGATCCCTCATTATTGGTGCTGCAAAGTTGATCGGAGTCATAGTCATCATTCCCCAAAATACTTGCATGTGTTCCAGCCTCGGATGCTCATGACCACTCCTTCTTCCTGAAATGGATCTGACAATCAGCATGTAGAAGGTTCTCCATGGTTGAGGCAGATATTTGACATTGAACTTTGACAGGAGTGTGAGTGATTCATTGTCAGGAATGTCATATCCAAGATCAATGAAGTAGTCCAGGATTTCCAGTTCAGACAGCATGGGATGATATTCATCATAAGTTGGTAGCATGAGTGCTGCACGAAGAGTATCGTAATCAATGTTGTATTCTTTGCGTTCCAGCTTGACAGTGAAAGATCTGTCGTCCAAGTTGGCCTTAGCAGAATGCCAGAACTGATGGATGTAGAAGGTTGGTACTGATGCTGATTTGGTGAGCAGTGGCTTGCATGGATGAGCCAGAAGAATATTCTTAACAATCTTGCATGTGTCATCTGGTATGCTTAGTTTGTTGAAGTCGATGCGAAGATTGTTCTGGTCAAACTTGACGTTGTAGTCTGAAGGGAGGAATTCACCAAGTGTAAGTAGTGGGAGGTTCTGTTGTTGTTGTGGGACTGATTCGTCTTGTTGAGCCATTTGTGTTCTGAAAGTGTCATGTCATGAAATCAAACATCCAGATATGTTAGTCATTAGTCCGAGTTCACGTTTGATATTCAAAGACATACTTGATGCAATCATGGTTCAGTTAATTAACGTGTGATTAGTGACGGTATTATTATTTAACATGAAACATAGATGATTACAGCACATAAGTTATATGGTGACATGTTAATTAACACTACACAATCACAAGTAAACTAACGTTCTCACAATATACATATACATGAGAATTCATTCATGATACAAGTTTTCGAAATTTTACAAACATATGAATACTCAATAAGTATGATGTACATGATCTCGACAATATGACCAACAAAGTTCTCGAAGAACTGTCACTAACAAAGATTTCGAAAACTTTTGTGCAAAAGATCTCGATAACTTTCCATTGAAAAGATCTCGATAATTCACTGTTCACAAAAGTTCTCGATAAATTCATAGCAAAAGATTTCGAAAACTTCTGTTCACATTTTCTCGATAATGTCTGAAAAGATCTCGAAATTATGTTTTCTCGAAAACTTTAATGAGATATTTCGAAATCTTCCAAGATTTTCTCGAAAGAGAAAAGATCTCGAAAATTTTGAAAGATCTCGAAAAAGTTTTTGAGAAAAGATTTCGAAAAATTTTCTCGAAAAATTCTTATACAAGAATTTTTCGAAATCTTTGAAGTCGTACGTTTTGTGAGAAATCCTTGTATCTTTTGAATGAAGCCTGTATTTAGATTGATAATCATCAGTTAGAAACACAAATAGGCAACATATAAAAGATTTCGAAAAATAACGAGACATAATATTTATCTAGATCATGTTTGATGTGAAACCATGATGTGAAAACACACAATAACATCAATTAACACTTAATAGAACATATTCTAGCAGTTTAATTGGACTCAACAACATTCAAACGAAAAGCCCCAAATTGAACAAGAACCCTAATTATCTAGAACATGCAATTGGATGTTTTGGTATAATTAACAAGCATAGGCAAGTTCTAAACATATAAACAAACAAATCCCACCAATAATATCAACAAAAACATTACACATTCATAAGAAACCCAAATCGGCTTAAACCCTAGATTTCGAAATCAATCCTATCGTATAAACTGTTGTAATTAGGTAATGGGAACATGTTTATTAGACGTTTAAAAGCAAAAGCCCTATGATTTCATTACCTAAAACACATTTATTCATAAGGAGCGAAATTCAAAAACCCTAGTTCTTAAATTCTAAATTGCACGAAAATTAGCCATCTAAAATGCAATTGATTGAAAACCCTATCTTAGAATAAGCTAACAAACGTGAATTCACTTACGGTTTTGAGATCAAGAACGTAGATTAGGAGTTTGATTTTGAGCCGTGAGATGAAAAAGGGGGTGTTTGTTTTTGTTTTTTGTTTTTGTTTTTGTAAAGAAAAAACGACGGGGGTGTTTGTTTGTTATGTTAACACTTTTGAAACTTTTTCAATTTGGCAATTCTAGTCCCTTAACTACTAGTAAACCATATAACTAGTCCTAATGAGTATATTTAACGGTTATGGGTAACGACAGTTAATGGTAAACTAATAAAGAAGTAAAAATGAAAAAAAATGATACGAGATAACCTTTAACGATCCACCATTGCAAAGAAACATCATAACATCAAAGAAATATGCAAGTACACATGTTTGCACAAGATTTCGAATTTTGAAGAACATTTTCTCCCCCTCAACATTTGGTGTGAAAATATTGAAATTTTGATAAACCAAAGTGTTGACGAAGATTGTGTACAAGCATTTTAAAAGACATAAGAAATAGTAAAATCTTTTTGGATTTTTTGATTTTTTTTTATTTTGTATTTTGTTTTTGTAAAATATTTACAAAGATAGTTTTGGTATTTGACTCGGTTAATTGTTTTCAAGAAAAGATTTAAGATCATCCGGAGTCAAACACCGCATACCAATCCGGTGAACTAGCTCAGTAAACCTTCCCGGTGGTAGTGGTTTTGTGAACAAGTCTGCCAGTTGGTATTCTGTACCCACAAAATATAACTCAATTGTGCCCTTTTCAACATGCTCCTTGATGAAGTGATAACGGAGATCAATGTGCTTAGACTTAGAATGCAGAACCGTGTTGCACGAGATCGCTATCGCACTTTTCGAGTCACAGTACATCGGAATCTTGTTGAATAAGTAACCGTAGTCCATTAGTTGTGTACGCATCCAAATGACTTGTGCACAGCAGGCAGACATGGCAACATATTCAGCTTCTGTTGACGATAGTGATGTGCAATCCTGCTTCTTTGATTGCCAAGACACGAGTTTATCTCCTAGAAACTGCAAACCACCAGAAGTACTTTTGCGTGTATCCATACACCCTGCATGATCAGCGTCTGAAAAAGCTATTAGTTCAAAACCGGAATCCTTCGGATACCAGATCCCCAAATTAATGGTTCCCTTTACGTATCGAAGGATTCTCTTAGCCTCATTGAGGTGACGTTCAGTTGGACTGGACTGATAGCGAGAGCACATAAATACAGCAAATACAATATCCGGTCTACTAGCGGTGAGATACATCAGTGACCCAATAATACTTCGGTACTTTGTGGGGTCAACTGGTTTCCCATTTGGATCCGCATCTAACTTAGTTGTGTTAGCCATAGGAGTATTGTAAGTATCACAACTGGTCATTCCATGTTTCTTAATTATCTCAAGAGCGTATTTGGACTGATTTAGGAAAATTCCACGGGGAGACTGATGAACTTGTAGTCCCAAAAAGAACGTAAGTTCACCCATCATTGACATTTCAAAATTTTGTTTCATTAATCTGGCAAAAGCGTTTGAGTACTTTTTGTTTGTAGAGCCAAAAATAATGTCATCGACATATATTTGCACAATTAAAATATCTTCCCCGTGTTTTTGAATAAACAAAGTTGGATCTAGTAAACCTTTAGTAAAAGAATTAGCAAGCAAGAAAGCAGTAAGTTTATCATACCACGCCCTGGGGGCTTGTTTGAGACCATAGAGAGCCTTCTTAAGTCGGTAGACATGATTTGGGTGCTCTGGGTCGACAAATCCCTCTGGCTGACTAACGTATACCTCCTCACGTAGTTGACCGTTCAGAAATGCAGTTTTCACATCCATTTGATAAACGACCATGTTTTTGTGAGCAGCGTATGCTAAAAATATTCGAACAGCTTCGAGTCTAGCCACTGGTGCAAAAGATTCCTCAAAGTCAATTCCTTCCTCTTGAGTATATCCTTTAGCTACCAAACGTGATTTGTTACGAATAACATTGCCTTCTGCGTCCAACTTGTTTTTCCAAATCCATTTTAGCCCAATGACATAAAATCCATCCGGTCGTTCAACTAATTCCCAAACTTCAAGACGTTTGAATTGGTTGAATTCCTCTTGCATTGATTCAATCCAGTTGTCGTAAGTGAGAGCTTCTTTAATATTTTTCGGTTCTTCATGACTAACTGTTAGAGCATAAATGCAATGTTCGGCATCGGAGTGAAGTTTTTGTCTAGTCATAACTGGAGCTGTTGGATGACCAATAATGTTGACAATTGGATGGTCACGAGTCCAATGATGTGTTGAAGGGTGAGGGTTATGAAACTGCTGCATATTAGTTGGTTCCAAGTTGCGTGTTGACGACTCAGCAATATCAGAAAGGTTCGGAGTCGGAGCAAACGGATTGAAGAACGCATTTGGATCATAATTTGCAGGTTCGGGTACTTGTTGTTGGTTCAGATCTTCAGTTGGGTTGTCGGTGTTGGAAGCGGTTTGTTCTTCTATTGTTGGTGATTCAGTCGGGGGTGCATCGGGTGTTACTATTGTAGTTGTAGTAACCGTTGTATCAGGTACTTGAATATTATCAGGTTGAGCAGCGGAACTAGTGGATACATCTGGTGCACGTGTCTCAAATGAATCATCGAACAAAGGAGAAAACAATGTTTCCAATTCTCGACGAGTTAGTGACAACGGTTCAGCTGAAGAATCTGGAAAGTTTAGACGGTTGGTTGCGGGTCCTAAGCTGTTTTGCTCAGAAGCCATTTCTGTGAGCTCATCGAAATTAGCATGGATAGTCTCCTGAATCTCTCTAGTACGACGGTTGTAGATTCTAAAACCTTTGGAGTTTTCACAATATCCAATGAAGATACCGACGTCAGCCTTTGCCTTAAGCTTTCCAAGATCATCACGATCATTATTCGGATAACAAAGAGATCCAAATACATGAAAGTGTTGTATGTTGGGCTTTCGTTTGTGAACAATTTCATACGGTGTGACTTTGTGACGTTTATTGATCATACAACGATTTTGGGTGTAACATGCGGTAGAGACGGCTTCTGCCCAAAGATAATCTGGTAATTGAGCATTAATGAGCATCGTTCGTGCGGCTTCCACTAACGTCCTGTTGCGTCTTTCGACCACTCCATTTTGTTCGGGAGTCCGTGCAATTGATGTTTGATGTTCAATTCCAACTTTCTCAAAGTATGCACGAAGAGTTTGATTCTTGAATTCAGTTCCATTATCTGTTCTTACAATTCTTACTGTGTTGCGAAGTTGAACCTGAATTTTCGTGAGAAAGGTGATTATCATTGATGGAGCTTGATCTTTGCTTCGAAGAAAGTAGACCCAAGTCCATTTGGAGAAGTCATCGACTATCACAAGTATGTATCGTTTCCCATTAATCGTTTGTACTCGCATTGGTCCACATAAATCCATATGAAGAAGTTGAAGAACATGATCAGTGCTCGGTTCTGGTTTGGTGGTGAGGTGTGCACGTTTGCTCTTTCCTTGTTCACAAGCGGGACATAGGTGATCTTTTGCATATCGGAACCTTGGAAGACCGTCAACTAGTTTATGGCGAGCAAGATCAGTCATAGTTCGGAAGTTGAGATGTGACATGCGTTGGTGCCATAACCAGGATTTTGTCGATTCAGCCTTTGAAAGTAGACAAATGGGAGAGGAAGCGGTCATGTCGGACATTGAAATTGTATAAAGACTGTTTCCACGTGTGCCGGACATGAGATCATTTCCTTGTAGATCACGAACAAAGCATGTTTTCTCCCTGAATGCAACTTCCAGATCACCATCACAAAATTGACCAACTGAAAATAGATTGTGACCAAGGCCTTCAACATAATAAACACGACTAATTTCGATATTCCCACTGACATAGTCCCCATAGCCCATAATTGCAGCGAAATGATCATTCCCGAATCTGACAGTACCAATGAACTTTGAGACAAAGTTTTTTAACAGTTTGAGATTGCCTGTCATGTGTCGGGAGCATCCGCTATCAACAATCCAGAGAACAATTTGCACCACCTGCATCACATGAAAGAGACGACGATGGTACAATGGTAAGGGTGGAACCCGAAGAAGTTGTGGGTTCCGTTGGGTTAGAAGCACACATGTTAACAATTTTAGGAATCCATTTAAAGCTATGTGTCCTTTGTAACCAACGTTTCCAATTCCAACTAGATTTAGCCTTCTTTAAATCAAATTCAGTGACAGTTGGCATGATCCTAGAGGTATTGTTCGCAACTATTGGGTTGACTATATCATTCTTAGAAACTACACAAGGCATACGTCCTAGCACAGATTTCGAAGCATTAGTGGGCCTAGATTTTCTGCCTAATGTACATTTCTTAAGACGAGATAAAAGAGAATTTGCAACATATTTGGAATGATCACCAGATAACATACTTTTACGACAAGACACACATGAAGAATCAACTTTTAAAACATTCAAAGGTTCATCATTCGTTACACATAGATAAGGATTACAATTTGCCAAATCATTATCTAAATCTAGTATAGGATGAGTCTTATTCAAAGTCCTAGGGTGTTCTTCTACTTTAGAGGCTTCTAGTGTCTCTCTTCTATGTTGCAAAATCCTATTCTTCCTTTTCATTCGTTTATGCTTGGATCTGCTAACGCTTTGAGTGGCAACTATTCCTATAGAAGTGGAAGGATCCAAATTAGACTTCTTAGTGTGTTGTGCTACGTTTGTTATGTCTAAAGAGTACATTCCTAGAGCAATTACATTAGTGTTGACAAATTTTCCTTTTTCAAGCTTACGTATTTTCTCTTTCAACTCAATGATAATGTGCATTTTATCTTGAATTTCACTGTCGAGTTTTCGGTTAGAATAAAAATATTCATCACGACTCTTTTGCCAAAAATCTGTAACTTCTTGCAATTCTGCAATTTCCTTTTCATATCACGAGATTTTACTTTTAAGTTCCTCGTTTTCGTTTTGAAAAGTTGTAGAAGTTTTGAGACTTTGTAATTCTAGTTCGAAATCAAGACTTTGGTTTTGACACCATTTAAGCTTTTTGTTGAGTTGAGAAATCTCATTTGAAAGTTTGTTTTCCACATCATCATTGTGTTTTTGGAGATTAACGTTTTCATCTTTTAATGTCTCAATTTGTTTATACAACAACTCAACATCATCACAGTGATCATCAACAAGCATTGAAGTACCAGATTCATAAAGAGAATTCATAATCACAGAAATTATATCAGCACTAAGAACATGTTCCAAGAGTCGATCAGCTTCTTTTTGTAAAAATTGATTTTGACGTTTTTGATTTAAAATCGCTTGTTCAGTTTCTTGAAACACATTTAAGATGGTTTTGACTTCCGTGTTAAGTTCCTGTTCCCATCTTTTAGCATATGAATGCAAACGTTGAAGACTTGGAGTAAATTGAGTTTGTAACATTTCCCTTCTTTCTTTCGCAACAGGAGAAAGAAAGTTGGCAACAGTGAGTTCAGAATTCTTTTCGACAGCATATTCCAATGTTTGGATCTCAGTTGTGACATATTTATAGTACTGAAAGAAAGTAGAATCAGTTTACATGCTCAGTTTGTTTTGTAATTCGGTGTTATTCTGAAGTGTTGTCTCTAAGCATGTTTCCTTATCTGCTTTTGCTTTGAAAAGATTGAGTTGTGTTTTACAATGCTCAAGTTCTCTTGTTAATGCAACGTTTTTGTCTCTCAACTTTGCATTCAATGCTTGACACTGAATATTTTGATTTTGGCTGGTCATAAGTAACATTCTCCATTCTGCATCTGAATCAGACAAAAGCTCATGTTGTTCAAGTTGATCATTGTTATCTTGAGCAGTGGATATAATTGTTTCATCAAATGTAACAACTGGGTTTATTGGATTATCATCAAATAACACCACTGTGGACATTTGATCAGTTATATGAGTAGATAACATAGAATCAGATTGAACAGCTTGTGCAATGTCTGAGATAGAGTTAGACGGAGAACCACTGTCATGTATCAGGCATGGATAAGAATCATATGCTTGATACAGAGCATCAGTGTCATAGATTGGACTGGAATCACTTACCTGGAGTTCATGTGTGTCAGCCATTAAGAGCATATCAACAGTTCCATGTGAGTTATCCATGACAGGAGAGGAAATGTTAGACATTCCTGTTGATTTTCCAGATGTTGTTTCCACGTGAGTAGTATCATCTTCAAGCTTAACCAAATTTGTCAGTCGCGATTCGAGATAGCTCTGAAGAGTGATTTGTGGAGCAGGGAGGATACTTTTCATGAACTTCTTATGGAGACAAGACTGTAGAAGCTGATTCATTCGTAGGTCATTGTGTGGCTGATGCATGATTTCAAGATGTTTCCACATTTCATGAGCACAAGCTTCAAAATCCAAGTTAGAGTAGATGGAATTTGGAAGACCTAGAGTGATGTACCAACTTGCTTGGTAGTCAGCAGCATGTTGGTCTTTGTCATGGCCAGTCAAAGTGTCTTTGGTTTGTAGTTCAATGAAGCCTGTTGAGTCAGCAATGAATTTCATTTGATATGGTCCTTGAAGAATGGATTTTAGTATGAGATCAGCTTGTGGACGAACAACAACCCATTGTAAGAATCGTCGTTTCCAAGTAGTGTAGTTTCCATTAATCAACATAGGAGGATATGATTCATTACCAAAGTGTAGTACATGACGAGGGTTGGTACTGTGACGTGGAGTGTAAGGAGATTCTGAGTATGGTAGTTGAGACATGATGAAATACTTGTGTGAAAATGGATCTTGTAGAAGGTATAAGTGTTATGCCAATTCTCGAAAACTATCCCAAGTATGTTTCCAATAGCTTAAAATGTTGAATATCTCGAAAAACAGTCAGAGTACCAAAGATTTTGAAAAAGAAATAGATTTCGAAAAAAAATTTTCCAAAATTTCTCGAAAAAATGGTTTATCGAGAAAAATTTTAGCAAAGTTTTGAGAAATTTTACTGTAGCTGGGATTAGTAAAGTTCTCGAAAATTATGAAAGGATTTCGAAAGTTTTCCAAGGATCTCGAAAATCAAAAGATTTCGATAAGCCAGAAAAGATCTCGAAAGTTCAAAATTTTCGAAAAAAATTCCACAAATTTTTGAGATTATACAATATCAAAAATATCCAACAAGTCGAAGTGTTTTCTTTCTTATACAAGAGAGAAAAACACTGAGTAACCAACGAAAACACTTTAGGAGCAGTCACAAAAGATCTCGAAAGTTAGGGTTTAAAAGATTTCAAAAAAGGTACACTTTTTGGCAGATTTTGTTTTTGTTAAAAGCAATCCAAAAACACGTTTTTAATCCAAGATTCTTGTACAACTAACCTTAAAATGATGAAATTTTAAAGAAAGTTGCAAACTTGAACAACTTTTTGAAATTTTGAAAAATTTCGAAAACAAGTACAAGTTTCTAAGCTTGCGTATTTTTGCAAAAAATTTGATATTTTGTTGTTTGTTTGAGTTTGTAACACAAGTTTGATGACAAATATGTGATAGAAACACTAAACAAACAAGAAAGTAGCAAACTTTAATCAAAAATAACGATTGAAAAACAAGTTTTTGGGTCGTTTTGGTACAAAAACAAAACATATACCTTCTATTTGGCGATTGATACCACTTATTAGGTCACCATATTGTAAACACAAGTATAGATTTGATAGAAATGAGATGAGAAATAGAGTTTGGTTGATTAGATCAAATAAGAAGATTAAAAGTGCAAGAGTTTCTTTATATTATTGAAATAACCAACAAGAGAATGGGATACATAGATGTCCTATTTATAGGATGGGAGCTAGGGCAACACGCCTACTCCATCCCTTCTCTTAAACGTTTGGGCTTTAGGCCCGTTGGACGAGTATTGGACTCATCCTTAATTGTTACATATTTAATCAACTTAGCAACCTATTACAAATGTTGAAATAACCGAGACTTGACTAAAATGTAGAAAAACATAGGTCCTAACAATGATTATTTTCAGAAATTTGCATATGTGGAAAGAGTTGGCACTTTTTGAATTGATCCACTCTTAATAGTCATGTACCCAAGGGACACGTTTACGTTGCTTAGTTAAAGGGATGCATTATCAGCTTTTAGGTGATAACTAGCCCTAATAACTAACTTGATGTTGTTAACATTCCTAAAAGGAAGTTAGACCCGTCAAAGTAAACAACTATAAAGAGTTTCTCGAAACGGTACTTTCTAATCGGATAAATCCTTTCGAATTCAGACATTTGTTGTATCGTCAATTCGTGGGTCAATTCTGAGTCGAGCTCATGCGAGATAAGACTTTTTGACATCATATTTTAATCACTTTCTTTTTCTCCCCCTCAAAAATAGCATATCAAATGTTGTTTTTGTAAACGATTTTGATTAAAATATGCCTTTTTGAGTCTTATGGGGAGAGATTAACAAGATTTGAAGATTTAAGAACGATGTTTTGGTTCAAGTACTCCCCCTCAACAAGTGATTTATTATTGAGGTGTAATACTTGTCTTTTGAGCAGATTTGAAAAATACTGAAAGGTTTGATTAAATCTACTCAAAAGTAAGAAGCTTTCGCTCCTTATATTAGGATTGTGGCACGGATGCGTACCACAGGGTCCTTTCATTACAAAGTGCGGGTTGTACACTGTTATGTGTGCACAAGCCTTAATAATTACAAATCAAACAATATTATGAACATATTGAAATTTTTGTACCAGAAGTATGGGAGCTGAGCTAAGCATCGAAGACTGTGAACTTTGGATCAGGTCGGCGAAATGTCAAGACCGGAAATGATGGTCGAAAACCAATATAGCTTTCCAACCTTCTGATCTGTTGTCGTCGGTATAGCCTTTCTTCAATCGTATGGACAAAGTTTCTGATCATTCGGCGTCCATTAGCTCTCCACCTCGTTGGTCTTCCCTCTTTCAGCCTTTTCTTTTCATCCTCCAACCTTTCTGCTAGCCCATTACGAACTCGTTGAAGTGTGACATCACAAAACTTAGGAATCTCATCGAACCGCATGAAATGAATATTGTTTTTGCTGTTGAGGTATGTGATACCAAATGTCGGTTGTTGTACGAGAGAGTATTGTGACATCCCAGTGATTTCAGGAATCAGGAGTTGTGGTGCAGTAAGGTTAATGGTATTCTGATAACTTTTGATATGTGCTATTTTACACATACTTTTGACCTTAGTTTAAGTGTTATGTAGACCAAAAACTAACGTGAAACGCCAAAGATATCGTGTTTTTGTGTTTGTGATCGTGCAGGAAAGGATATTGCATAAATTGCATGAAAATCAACCTAAAAACCTAAAACGAGCACGAGATGTGGAAAAGTGTCACAAAGCCGAGTCAAAGATNTGATATGTGCTATTTTACACATACTTTTGACCTTAGTTTAAGTGTTATGTAGACCAAAAACTAACGTGAAACGCCAAAGATATCGTGTTTTTGTGTTTGTGATCGTGCAGGAAAGGATATTGCATAAATTGCATGAAAATCAACCTAAAAACCTAAAACGAGCACGAGATGTGGAAAAGTGTCACAAAGCCGAGTCAAAGATGAAATCTACTCAAGTTAAGCCCGTGATGACAAAGTTATTTCTTAATGGCTCGAGAAAATGAAAGAGATGCTTAATCGAAGTTCAAAGCTAATTATTACGATAAGCTTCATAAATTCGAGCAAGATATCACTTTTACATCTTTGAAGACCTTTGAAATACGAGTCAACTCAAGTTCTCAAGTTACCGAGTGTTACGTTTAATGTTTAAGAACGTTTAATAGATTGTAACATAGTTTTAGTGATCTTTTCATGAGTTGTAAAGGTTCAAGGGCTAAACATGCAACATTGTCAAACTTGTACAAGCTCTTGACCTATAATTAGTGATCACCACCTCATTTGGAAGGTTGGTTAGTTTTAGGAGTAGGAGTAGGAGTAGTGTAAGTGTGGTTTTTAATACAAGCTTATTTTTTTGCTTTCTCTCTCTACTCTCTCTCTAGATTTCTTTGTAACCTTTACATGTTTTGAATTTAATCTTGTTATGTTCAATCTTTCATACAAGTTTTTATTAAATCTTGTCAACTTTGCATGGTTTTATGAGTCGAATGGTAAGAAAAATATGAGTTAGGGCTTGATTTGAGTCGCGAGCTTATATAAGCTCATTTGATCTTTCTAACGTGTTATCCTTTACAAATCTTTATAAGTTTTAGTGTTTTGATTGATAGTTTAATGTTAGAATCACTCCTAGAATCTCTTTTATGAAATTTACGAATTTACTTTTTGAAGATTAGGGATTTGCGAGTTTGGTCTTATTATTTCGAGTTTTGCTAGTTTGAAAAATGACTTGCGAGTAGGAGCAAACAAATAGCGAGTAAGACCAAAAGTCTTGCGAGTATGAGTTTGAAAATATTGCGAGTATGAGTTTTTCTAGGTAGATTAGCGAGTAGCAGATTTATATTAGCGAGTATGGAGTGTATGTTCTTGCGAGTATGACACTTATGGATCCTGCGAGTATGGTTTTTAGAAATATAGCGAGTATGGGACTTGAATGTTTGCGAGTATGGGGCAGCCAAAACTAGCGAGTATGGTGTGTATGTTCTTGCGAGTATGGTTCCCTAGATTCAGCGAGTGTGGATTTATGAGACTACATTCATGTAGTTAGATCTACTACATGATAAGAGGCATTAGGATTAACCCTTTGTTTTTACACCCGTGTTTTTGTTATAATTACGTTGGCTACATTGGTCAAGTAATTCTCCCACACCCTTTGCGTTGTACCCATTTTTGGTACACGATACCCCTAGTACACCCCTCCGAGCCTATCTTTTCGTTTCGACCTTTGAGCATCTTACTCAAAGTGAGAATTTGTTACACCCCACTTAAATGTACACCCAAATCACCTTAGCCTACCTTGTATGCACTCACCTTTAGTGCATTATTGTGACAACATTTGTTAAACCCTTTGTAAATTATCTAATCGATTACATGGTTGCTAAGTCGAGTCATATCCTTGTACATATTGTTTTGGGACGATTGGGACTCATGGGTAAAGTACTAGTGTAATGGAGTAATGGGGAAGAACAACATTATTACCCCCATATGTGCTAAATATTTTTAAAGTACTCCAAGTTTTTCAATTATCTTTATTCGAGTCATTAGAATAGTAATTGTAAAGTTATGTAAAAGTTCAAGTGTAAGGGGAGAACCGAGGCCCCTATGATGTATTATTTTGGATGGTAGGGCAAGAATGTATAAAAAAAATAATAATAAAAAATAAAAAAATAAAAAATCGAAAAATCAAGAAAAATACAAAAAAAATTAGAAAAAGAAAAGTAAAAAAAACATACGGACTACCATCCCGTTTCTTTTATGTTT
>LBNU01016843.1:200457-212397 GCA_014162995.1 Artemisia annua | reverse complement strand
TTTCATAACCCTCACCCTTCAACACATCATTGGACTCGTGACCATCCAATTGTCAACATTATTGGTCATCCAACAGCTCCAGTTATGACTAGACAAAAACTTCACTCTGATGCCGAACATTGCATTTATGCTCTAACAGTTTGTCATGAAGAACCGAAAAATATTAAAGAAGCTCTCACCTACGACAACTGGATTGAATCAATGCAAGAAGAATTCAACCAATTCAAACGTCTTGAAGTTTGGGAATTAGTTGAACGACCGGATGGATTTTATGTCATTGGGCTAAAATGGATTTGGAAAAACAAGTTGGACGCAGAAGGCAATGTTATTCGCAACAAATCACGTTTGGTAGCTAAAGGATATACTCAAGAGGAAGGCATTGACTTTGAGGAATCTTTTGCACCAGTGGCTAGACTCGAAGCTGTTCGAATATTCTTAGCATACGCTGCTCACAAAAACATGGTCGTTTATCAAATGGATGTGAAAACTGCATTTCTGAACGGTCAACTACGTGAGGAGGTATACGTTAGTCAGCCAGAGGGATTTGTCGACCCAGAGCACCCAAATCATGTCTACCGACTTAAGAAGGCTCTCTATGGTCTCAAACAAGCCCCCAGGGCGTGGTATGATAAACTTACTGCTTTCTTGCTTGCTAATTCTTTTACTAAAGGTTTACTAGATCCAACTTTGTTTATTCAAAAACACGGGGAAGATATTTTAATTGTGCAAATATATGTCGATGACATTATTTTTGGCTCTACAAACAAAAAGTACTCAAACGCTTTTGCCAGATTAATGAAACAAAATTTTGAAATGTCAATGATGGGTGAACTTACGTTCTTTTTGGGACTACAAGTTCATCAGTCTCCCCGTGGAATTTTCCTAAATCAGTCCAAATACGCTCTTGAGATAATTAAGAAACATGGAATGACCAGTTGTGATACTTACAATACTCCTATGGCTAACACAACTAAGTTAGATGCGGATCCAAATGGGAAACCAGTTGACCCCACAAAGTACCGAAGTATTATTGGGTCACTGATGTATCTCACCGCTAGTAGACCGGATATTGTATTTGCTGTATTTATGTGCTCTCGCTATCAGTCCAGTCCAACTGAACGTCACCTCAATGAGGCTAAGAGAATCCTTCGATACGTAAAGGGAACCATTAATTTGGGGATCTGGTATCCGAAGGATTCCGGTTTTGAACTAATAGCTTTTTCAGACGCTGATCATGCAGGGTGTATGGATACACGCAAAAGTACTTCTGGTGGTTTGCAGTTTCTAGGAGATAAACTCGTGTCTTGGCAATCAAAGAAGCAGGATTGCACATCACTATCGTCAACAGAAGCTGAATATGTTGCCATGTCTGCCTGCTGTGCACAAGTCATTTGGATGCGTACACAACTAATGGACTACGGTTACTTATTCAACAAGATTCCGATGTACTGTGACTCGAAAAGTGCGATAGCGATCTCGTGCAACACGGTTCTGCATTCTAAGTCTAAGCACATTGATCTCCGTTATCACTTCATCAAGGAGCATGTTGAAAAGGGTACAATTGAGTTATATTTTGTGGGTACAGAATACCAACTGGCAGACTTGTTCACAAAACCACTACCCCCGGGAAGGTTTACTGAGCTAGTTCACCGGATTGGTATGCGGTGTTTGACTCCGGATGATCTTAAATCTTTTCTTGAAAACAATTAACCGAGTCAAATACCAAAACTATCTTTGTAAATATTTTACAAAAACAAAATACAAAATCAAAAAATCAAAAAATCCAAAAAGATTTTACAATTTCTTATGTTTTTTTAAATGCTCGTACACAATCTTCGTCAACACTTTGGTTTATCAAAATTTCAATATTTTCACACCAAGTGTTGAGGGGGAGAAAATGTTCTTCAAAATTTCAAAATCTTGTGCAAACATGTGTACTTGCATTTTTCTTAGTAGTTATGATGTTATTTTGCAATGGTGGAACGTTAAAGGTTATCTCGTATCACTTCTTTCTTCATTTTATTTCTTTATTAGCTTACCATTAACTGTCGTTATGTTTGACCGTTAAATTAAGTCATTAGGACATGTTTTATGGTTAAGTTAGTAGTCAAGGGACTAAAATTGCCAAGTTGTGAAAGTTTCATATGTTTAAACAAAACAAACACCCCCCCCCCCCGGTCGTTTTTTCTTCACAAATTCAAAAAACAAAAACCAAACACCCCATTTTATATCAAACGGCTCATAATCTAACTCTCAATCCACGTTCTTGATCTCAAAACTATAAGTGAATTCACGTTTGTTAGCTTATTCTAAGATATGGTTTTCAAACAATTAGATTTTAGATTGCTAAATTTCGTGTAATTTGGATTCTAAGAACTAGGGTTTTTCGATAATTTCATCCTTTGCGTATAAATGTGTTTTAGGTTTAGAAAACATAGGGATTTTGTTTCTAAACGTCTTATAATTATATCCCTATTGCCTAATTACAACAGTTTACACGATTGGTGTGATTTCGAAAAATAGGGTTCATGTCGAATTGGGTATTTGTAAATGAATGTTGTTTTTGTTGATATTATTGGTGGGATTTGATTGTTTGTGTGTCCATTACATGTCTATGCCTGTTAATTGTACCAAAACATCCAATTGCATGTTCTAGATAATTAGGGTTCATGTTCATATTTGGGGTTTTTCGTTTGAGTGTTCTTGAGCCTAATTAAACTGTCAAGATGGGTTCTATTATGTGTTAATTGATGTAATTGTGTGTTTTCACTTCATGATTTCTCGTGAATAAAGTTCTAGATAATTTCATGTCTCGCTAATTTTCGAAATCTTTTGTGTATTGCCTATTTGTGTTTCTAACTGTTGATTATCAATCTTAATACAGGCTTCATTCAAAAGATACAAGGATTTTTCACAAAACGTACGACTACAAAGACTTCGAAAAATTCTTGTATAAGAATTTTTTCGAGAAAATTTTTCGAGAAAATTATCGAAATCTTTTCTCCAAAATTTTTTTGAGATCTTTTAAAATTTTCGAGATCTTTTCTTTTTCGAGAAAATCTTGGAAGATTTTGAAATATCTCATTAAAATTTTCGAGAAAATATTATTTCGAGATCTTTTCAGAGATTATTGAGATAATGTAAATTAAAGTTATCGAAATCTTTTACTATGAAGTTATCGAAATCTTTTGTAAACAGTAACTTTTTCGAAATCTTTCCTTGGAAATTTTTCGAAATCTTTTTGTCCACAAAACTTTCGAGATCTTTGTTTGTGATAGCTTTCGAAAACTTTGTTGGACATATTTTCGAGATCATGAATATCATATTTATTGAGTATTCAAGTGTTTGTAAAATTTCGAAAACTTGTATGATTGAATGAACTTTCATGTATATGTATATTGTGAGAACGTTAGTTAAATTGTGATTGTGTTGCGTTAATTAACATGTTACCTTATAACTTGTATGCATTAAATGAAATATCATCAAAGTTACATGTTAAGTAATAATACCATCATTTATCACATATTAATTAACTGGACCATGATTGCATCAAATATGTCATTGAATATCAAATGTGAACTCGGACTAATGACTAACACATCTGAATGTTTGATTTCATGACATGACACTTTCAGAACACAAATGGCTCAACAAGACGAATCAGTCCCACAACAGCAACAGAACCTCCCACTACTCACACTTGGTGAATTTCTTTCTCCCGACTACAATGTAAAGTTTGACCAGAACAATCTTCGCATCGACTTCAACAAACTGAGCATAACAGATGACACATGCAAGATTGTCAAGAATATTCTTCTGGCTCATCCGTGCAAACCTCTCCTCACCAAATCCGCATCAGTACCAACTTTCTACATCCATCAGTTCTGGCACTCTGCTAAGGCCAACTTGGACGATAGATCTTTCACAGTCAAGCTGGAACGTCATGAACACAACATTGACTACGACACGCTTCGTGCAGCTCTCATGCTACCAACTTATGATGAATATCATCCGATGCTGACTGAACTGGAAATCCTGGACTACTTCATTGAACTCGGTTATGACATTCCTGACAATGAATCACTCACACTCCTATCAAAGTTTAATGTCAAATTTCTGCCTCAACCATGGAGAACCTTCTACATGCTGATTGTTAGATCAATTTCAGGAAGAAGAAGTGGTCATGAGCATCCGAGGCTAGAACATATGCAAGTATTTTGGGGAATGATGACAAAGACTCCGATCAACTTTGCAGCACCTATAATGAGTGACATGCTGCATCACATTCACACTGATCGTGACAGAGCTGTTATTCCATTCATCAGATTCACCAAACTACTTATAGCATACTTGATTGAGAAGACACCAGAATTCCTCAAGAGGTTGCTAGACAGGACTGAACCAAGAGAAGCAATGATTGAAGATCCAAAGATCTCCTTTGTCAAATCTATTAGGTTTACTCCAAGAACCAAAGGCATGAGAATTCCAGATCACTTCTTGGATGATGAGATCAGAAAGACTCAGAATTTCAAGATCTACGACAAAGCATTCAGGGAAGGGAAAGTTGGTGTCACTGAAAAAGAAGATGAACCAGCTTCTATTGTTCGTACTCGAAGCAGAAGGGGTGCCAAATCTGGTAGCTCGATCAGTACTACAACCTCCCTACAACCAAAGCCTGCTCAAAAGCCACCCACCAGACCAATAAGGAAAGCTGCACCGAAGCAGATTCCTCGGGATGAACCGTCAGCTTCTTCATCCGAAACGGAAACCGACTCTGAGTTCGGCACCGAATCTGATGACGAAGCAGATTATGTAAGAAGGTCAAGGGCTCCAGATGACCAAGATGAAAAACTTGATGAAGAAGAAGAGTTTCCAGGGCTTGCACTGATTAAACAATTAAGCAAGGAAACTGCTGAGAAAGAACAAAGAAAAGGCACGGGAATTGCCATCTATGAACCAAGTGATGCTGCACATGATGAAGAAGCAGAAGATGAACCAAATGCAGAGCCATTGGTTGACAAGAGGAAACTCAAAAGTATCATCGTCGACACCAGGGCTGAAAAGAAGCAGGAGGAGAAAGACCTCAGGGAAGCTACGCTTCTAAGTCTTCAACATCCACAACCTCATCAGACACCGTTCAATCTTCAAGAACTCGAGGTTGGCTCAAGCAGCACTGTAGCTCCACAAACCAAAACCATACAACATGACACAATTATGACAGAAGCTACACTGGAAGATGTTGAAAAAGAACAAACTGAGCTCATCACTCCAGAATTCGTTGCTCAAGTTCAATTTGAAGAAGAACTTAAGAAGAAGGAGGAAATACAGAGGAAAGCTAAAGAAGAGACGGATAGATTGCTTCGTGGAATCGATCAAGACGAAGAACACTTCGACACTGATGAACTCATCAACAGTCCTCCGCACTCATCTTTAAAGAATCCCCCGACTCCAAAAGAAACACCTCCAAGGGATCCCTCACCTCCTCCATCAGAACACGAGCACAAGTCATCTTCATCATCATCATCACATCACTCACCACCACCACCAGCAAAGAAAACACCCAAAGACAAATCAGACAAGAAGAAAAAGGGAGGCAAAGCAGCTTTGACAGCATCAAAGCGGATCAAGAAAGCTCTTGATTTAGCTAAGAAGAAAAAAAAGGAGACGCAACAGCCTACTAGAGATCTTCATGACCAAGTACAACTGCTCTCACAACAGGTCAAAACTTTGACTTCACAAGTCAAAGATCTTCAGGATGCGAGTGAACTTGTCAACAAAGCTCTACATGCCGACATGGACGGGATGATCAAAGAGTACACCACAGAATATCTCAACGACAATCTCGCTGCTATAGCTGAACCGGCTGTGTCTGCGCTTATTGAGCCGATTCGATCTAAGTTGAATACCAGGATCAAGCACAACATTGAAAGAATGCTTGAGTCAACTCCATTTTACCTTCGCACTAACAGGGATCCTCCACCACCGGAAGACCTATCAACTGAACAACTACAAACACTGTTAGCTGTCAAGCTCAGAAACAAGGAGGATAAGACACTTGAAGAATCAACGATGTTCGAGGCAATTCAAGCCATTGCCTCAAAAGAATCTTGCAAGGAAGCTGCCGGTAAACACAAACGACAAAGAAAAGATGATGATCCTGACTCAGATCCGAAAAGCAAGAAGTCAAAGAAGTCAGAAGCACCATCTTCATCAAAGCAGCCCCACAAGACTTCTAAGGCTCCTCCTTCTATACAAAGAGCTCCTGTATCCGGCACCGGACCAACACAATCAGAGGCACCATTCACACTTCAACCGTTTGATACTCAGGAAGAACCAGAAACAGCAATACCCGAATCAGAAATTCCTGAATTTCAAACCGGTCAATCATCTCCAAAAGAGAAGAAGAAGTCATCAAAGTCAAAGAAACAGAAGAAAAAGACTCCTCAATTCTCTTGGCTAAATGTGGACGAGGCTCGTGACTCTGATTGGCTTACAACAATGATCAAAGCACAACCACCGCTTGAGACCGATGAACCATTACCGGGTAATACTTTGCAGATGACTCAGAGTATTATGTCAGGTCTACAAGTTGAAAGGTTGTCGAAGACTGAACTGAAACGGATCAATCGTGAAGCAATGGACTTTCTCAAGAAGAGATCAGGGAACAAGGTGGAACTCGACTACCACATGGAGAACATAGCCTGTGCCTTATCTGGCTCGTTCGACTGGCTTAACCCTGAATCTAATGTCGATACCGACACAAAGAAAACCTACTTCACCGACTGGACAAAACCTCTACCACTACTTGGCTTTCCAGAAAAACCAAAGATCCCATTCAGACGCTTCTTCAACAATGACTTTCGATACCTCCAGACTGCCCACGAGACCTCCAAGGAGCGATATGCATCTTCACTCACACTGTCTATTCTAGCTGCCCGATATGAATTGCCAGACATTGAAGAGTTCGCACCAATCTACTGCAAATCAGTTGTCGAATACAACAAAAGACGCTCTTCTGGGAATTCAACATTGGCCTGAAAGACGAAGGCTCGGCTATACACACAGACTTCATCTAAAGTCGAGTGAAAATGTGAAGTACTCACAGCGTATTTTTGCTGTAATGGAGATCTTGGAAGAGAAGAAATTCAACTATGCCTTCATGAAAGAAATAATCGTCAAGAGAACAGACGAGAAGAAGTACAAGTTTTGTGAAGCAGACTTCCCAGACTTGAACCTGAACGACATTGAAGATATGTATCTACTGAAAGTTCAAGGAAAGCTGCTCAACTTTGAACAAGACACACAGTACAACTTCATCGCTTCTCTCCTACTTCACATCAGACGATTAATTGTTCAAGAAAGGGTAGAAGATCTTCAGCTGGGAGTAGAAAGTTATCAGAACACCATCAACCTCACTAAACCACAACTCCTGATTCCAGTAATCTCAGGGATGTCACAATACACTCTCGTACAACAACCGGCATTTGGAATCACATACCTCAACAGCAAAAACAAGATTCATTTCATGCGGTTCGATGAGATTCCTAAATTTTGTGATGTCACACTTCAAAGAGTTCGTGATGGGTTAGCTGAAAGGTTGGAGGATGAGAAGAAAAGGCTGAAAGAGGGTCAGGCAACCAGATGGAAAGCTAGTGGAAGGAGAATGGTCAGAAACTTTGTCCACAAGATTGAAGAAAGGCTATATCGACGACAACAGATCAGAAGGTTGGAAAGTTATATTGGGGTTCGACCATCATTTCCGATCTTGACATTCCGACGACCTGATCCACAGTTCACTGTCTTCGATGCTTAGATCTGTCACCATTCTTCTGGTATTAACATTTCAATATCTTTCTAATATTGTTTGATTTGTAATTACTAAGGCTTGTGCACACATAACAGTGTACAACCCGCACTTTGTAATGAAAGGACCCTGTGGTACGCATCAGTGCCACAATCCTAATATAAGGAGCGAAAGCTTCTTACTTTTGAGTAGATTTAATCAAACCTTTCAGTATTTTTCAAATCTGCTCAAAAGACAAGTATTACACCTCAATAAGTAATCACTTGTTGAGGGGGAGTACTTGAATCAAAACATCGTTCTTAAATCTTCAAATCTTGTTGATCTCTCCCCATAAGACTCAAAAAGGCATATTTTAATCAAAATCGTTTACAAAAACAACATTTGATATGCTATTTTTGAGGGGGAGAAAAAGAAAGTGATTAAAATATGATGTCAAAAAGTCTTATCTCATACGAGCTCGACTCAAAATTGACCCACGAATTGACGAAACAACAAATGTCTGAATTCGAAAGGATTTATCCGATTAGAAAGTACCGTTTCGAGAAACTCTTTCTAGTTGTTTACTTTGACGGGTCTAACTTCCTTTTAGGAATGTTAAAAACATCAAGTTAGTTATTAGGGCTAGTTATCACCTAAAAGCTGATAATGCATCCCTTTAACTAAGCAACGTAAACGTGTCCCTCGAGTACATGACTATTAAGAGTGGATCAATTCAAAAAGTGCCAACTCTTTCCACATATGCAAATTTCCGAAAATAATCATGAGTATATGTTGAGGGGGAGTATTTCATATAAAATCCAAAACCTCAAAGTGTTAACAAAAAGTTTTACACTCTTACACACTTTGAGAGATTTTTAATGATTTGGTTTAAAGGCATCAATAGGATAGTTATGAAGTTACAAGGTGACTAAGGATAGGAAAAAACCATCCTATGATCCGCCTAAACCGGAGGGATCTACCCAAGGACATCACCAATAGTTAGAAATTAGAAGTCCTTAGGTATGATATAACAAAAGGAGAAAAGAATGAAAGGAGAAAGAAGGGGTTGAAGAATTAAAAAGAAAATGAATGAAAAGGGTGAAAAGAAATAGCCCTCCATTTTGTCAACCATAGGTCAGACACTGGGTTCAAATCATATGCTACTGGTCGTTGCTAAGGCGACACCGGTATTGGAGATAAAAGACGTCATGGACCCAGTGACGCAATGCACCTAAACCTTCTTAGCCACTCAGGAATCTCTCAAAAGATGTTTGTTTCATTCTCACGAGGAACCAGTGTAATCTATCGATCGTCTATTAGAGATGGTTGATATTGAAACAGAAGGCCCTCTGCTCCATGCCTCCGCATAGGAAACCAAATATGCACTTATCGAGTCTAGAGCCACGAGATAACATAAAAGATCTCTTAGGAACACAAAAATCTTCTACACTAAGTGTCTTGCATCAATGGACACTAAGTGTAAATTATTGAGTCCTTTGCAGATCTTAGCAATCTGCCTTGAATGTTTATGAGGGATTTACTTAGGTATTTCTCGAATGATTGAACGGAAATCCTGCCAGGGTCAACATCAAACAGCCCTGACAGCAGGTCACTTCGGTGATTCCTTGTGGATTACGCTTAGTGTTTTCGATGGTTTCAAATGGTCTACAGTCGTGGGGTGATCTCCAGCGACTCACCTAATCGTGGGTGTGCGTATGCATGTCTGTGTAAGCCCTCTAGGGGGTATCTGATTAGGAACGGCCTTGGTGAGGATTAGAAGGAGTCTTCACACTATGTTGTTGACAAATTCTAACTCCAAACCTGTAAGTACCGGATGTTTTATTGCTAACTGTTTCATTTCAGGTACAACAACCATCCTGAACACCGGCTTCCACATGCTCATACTTACATCTCAGAAAGCTCTCATGAAAGATCGAAGCAACATGAATGCCAAAGGTAGATTCCATGCCAAAAGAATCTACAAAAGTGATAAAGACAAACGATCTTAAGCATTACACCGTCTAAGGAAGGATTCTACGTCAACACAAAGAATCTTCACATAAGATAAGAGAGCTCCTCATTTGTGAAAGTCTTCAACGTCAAAGATGTATGAGCATGTAGGAATGATGCAGATCCACTGGAGTTTAAGAGAGTGACGAATGGCAGATTACCACATCAGATGATCACTAATCCATCAAGCAAAGACAAAGATCAAAGAATGATGAATCTTACCTATTTAATCATTTTGAGGACGTCTAAAGCCATGAATGCCACAAGAAAAGTCAAAGTTTGAAGACGTCCAGCAACCTCAAATGACCGTGACTGAACATCACTTCTTCAACAACCGATCCTTAGGGGGAGATTGTTAGAACCTAAGTTTTTCTACATTTTAGTCAAGTCTCGGTTATTTCAACATTTGTAATAGGTTGCTAAGTTGACTAAATATGTAACAATTAAGGATGAGTCCAGTACTCGTCCAACGGGCCTAAAGCCCAAACGATTAAGAGAAGGGATGGAGTAGGCGTGTTGCCCTAACTCCCATCCTATAAATAAGACATCTATGTATCCCATTCTCTTGTTGGTTATTTCAATACATAAGGAAACTCTTGCACTTTTATTCTTCATATTTGATCTAATCAACCAAACTCTATTTCTCATCTCATTTCTATCAAATCTATACTTGTGTTTACAATATGGTGACCTAACAGGATTTATGTCTCAATTTATGGCATCTCAAGAAGCTCGAATAGCTAGATTCGAATCCGAATTCAATCAACAACAAACGGAGATGACCAATAAGATAGACAACTTATTGAAAGCCCTCAACAACCAAGTGCTATCACCTCCACATAAGGACGCTAGGAACACTAATAGCGGACCCCAAATCAAGGACCCTTCTTCATCCAAACAAGTCCATTTCGTTAATGTTGTCACTATTAAGCCAATCCCTAAGAATGAAATAGATAGTGAGCATAAGGAGGAAGTTAGGAAAAATGAGGATGAGGTTAAGGAAGTAGAGGTTGATAAGGGAGCTAAGGTAAGTGGAGTAGAAGAAGTAGATGACGAAGAGGACTACTTCAATAGGTTGCCCACTAAGGAAGAACGTGCATACCATAAGGATCTATTCAATGACCCCGAGACACCATACTTCCTAGGTAATCCAATCATCAAAACCGGTGACCCTACCAACCCTAACATACCATGCAATATAGGTCACTTGCATGTTTGGAAACCTCACATAGATCTTAAATCTCCCATAAACATCATGACTAGAGCCCACTACAATCTTATAATGAAAAAGCAACTGGGACTTAAGACATTTCCTAACACAGGATGGGTGAGCAATTTTGTAGGTAGAGTTAGGGGACTACATGTCTACATAGGAAATTTCACCTATATCGCCGACTTTGTGATTGTTGAGGACATTCGGCCGGTAATAGATGCGTGCTTAACTCAAGTAGTTTTTGGAAAGCCGTTTGTTGAGGCCTCTAAGATGAACTATGACCCATCTCTAGGGATAGTTAGGTTCAAGGACGAGACTGATGATGTAGCTTACCAAATGCCTTATAAGATAGAGCAATACCGAATTTAGTCAAACCTTGAGAAGGAGCACAAGCAAGCGGTCTACTATAGGAATGATAAGGATAGAAGTAGAGGAGTTTACTATGTCATGAGTAGAATATTTGGGTTCTACAAGGATTGCATGAAATTAGGACCGGATTATAAAACCGGACAAGAGGATGACCTAGAGACCATGACCCACGATGAAGTCACGTAATGTATGGTGACTTTGAGTCTAGCTACAAGACTCGTTAATAAAGAAAAGCGCTTCTTGGGAGGCAACCCAAGCTTTGTGTTTATTTGTTTGTTTGTTTGATTTTATTTGTTTCCGTATGTATTTTATTTTTCTTGTTATTGATTCATGCTTCAAAAACTAACTTGTGAAAATGCTTTATTTTGTCTTAACTACATATAAAGGTATTTTGCAAAAGATAAGTGTAAGGGAAATCTAAATCGTTTTATAAGAACAAATGAACGTGAATCATAACAATGTAAATTAACATGCATATTAGTATTTGTTTGAGTCAAATGCTTGTATCGAGTCATAATGATGCTTTTGCAGGAATTCCAGGAAGTAAGGTATAGTTTTTCCAAAA
>LBNU01016843.1:109072-198853 GCA_014162995.1 Artemisia annua | reverse complement strand
TGGTAATCTATTTGCTATGACAGGTAGTGAGTGATTTTATTCCATTTCGAATATAGTTGTATAGGTTTATAACACCCGAGAGATGAGAGTATCCAAACACTATTTGTGAGGTGCTAGTGTATAATTTCCGTGCTTATTATGATTAGGGTCGAGTAACTATTTGTTGTAATTACTTTTATATTAGTGTTAAATGACCCCTAACTCATATTTTGATTAGGTAATCCTGCTGATGGAGCTGAGGACCCTATTACTCTCACCAATGTATATGCTTTACTTGGCAGGTATGTGAAGCAGGTTGACAACTTGGAGAAGGAGCTCAAAGAAACAAAGACAACTCTTGGGGGACATATTTCTGCTCTTCAGACCAGGGTTTTAGATTTGGAGGATGATGAGGTGAAAAGTGTACCCATTTTAGAGGGTCATTTAAGCCCTAATTCGTGTTAATATGATCAAATATTGCCCTAAATCGTTCCTTTTGTCATTTTAGGTACATTTGAGAAGAATTCTGGAAAACACATCATTTTGGACGTTTTTGGAGCATAAAGTGAAGGAAACGACAAAGTCTCAAAAGAATGCTGGAAATCCTTCCTGACGGCGTCAGAGTCACAAGGTGACGCCGTCAGCCAACCAAGACAAAGGAGTGGATTCTGACTATACGTGACGCCCTAAGCAAGAATTGTGATGTTTACACCTGACGGCGTCAGGTGTTAACAATCCTAGGCCGTCAGGTGTAATGCTAAAGAGAGACGGCCCAGAGCTAATTTACAAGTGACAGCGTCAGAAGTAGATCTAGGCCATCCGATAACCCTAATGGCGGCGAGCTGACGGCGTCAGAGACTATAACCAGACGCCGTCAGAGTATATTTTCTATATATACTTTTCTATTTTTCATTCATTAGACTGCAACTTTTTGGGAAGAAACCCTAGATGATTTTATCAGCTTTTTCAAGGGTTTTTCACCCTTGACTCTTCCATATTCAATTAAAGATAAGTCTCCATTCAAATTAATCAATATGTCTATATGTTGGTTAATTATATCTTATGCTTGTCTTTCAATTAACATGCTAGGCTAGATTTACCTTGTGTTTGCTTAGATCTAATGAAACCTAACTATTGATTATTGGTTGTTGGTGTGTTATTACTTGTATTGGATGATTGTTTATCGATGTTAGGCTTAAGAAAACTGGCTAACCTCCTATATGGTAACTTGCTTGAACGTCTTAAGAAATATGAACCAATGCTTACTAGGTTATTATGGTTGTATTTAATGCATGAGCGAATTCTAATGATCCCATGTTAGGAGCTTCTTAGCCGGCTCGACATAGGAGTGAAGTAGGAGCTTATAGATTTTGGGAAGTACGTACGCCACCCCATGAATGGTATTAAGGAATACACCCGTCATCCACGCAATTAATACACACTAACCAACTGGTAAAAGATAGTTAGGAAGTAAGGAAATCTAAGTAAACACATTTGTCTCCCTATAAGTTTCACAACCACTTAGTTTTAGTTATTTTATTTTATTTGCAATAGTAGTTTTTGGGTTAGTTGGCTAGCAATTCCTTCAACCGAGATTTTACTTGCTTTCATAAAATAAAAAGATACAAAAATAATCTCCCTCACCTGTTAGACCTAATTAGAGTAGCTTTTCATACCTAACGACACTATTCCCTGTGGAGAACAATCAATCCCCCGTACTTACCACTACACTATACTACATCGGTCAGGTACACTGCCTGGTGGGGATTGCAAGCTTCTCAAGATCCCTTGAGAGGTAAAACCTGTTGCGTGGTCGCAATCCCGCGTATCAGAGGATCAACTGGGTTAGAAGAAGAAAAGAAAATTGGTGATTGAATCAGAGGATGTGGACCCTCTTATTGTGTTAGCAGATGCATCGTTGGCTCAGAAAACACCTTCTCATAAGGCCAAACATGTTGATCCTTCTAAGATCAAGGTGCAGGCACCTATTCTAACTCAAAGAAAGAAGAGGCGCCAATACCTCAACAAGGCTGCTCCAGTTGTTGATCCAGTGGTTCAGATGGATTCTGCAAAAGGAGGTGACTCAATGGATATTGATTCTTCTGATATTGGGGCATCTACTTCCACTGCTATTCCTGCTGAAATTGCTGAGTCTGTTCCTACTGATGATATAACCATGGATTCTGCTAATCAACCTTCTGCAAAGGTTGAGTCTGTTGATGCTTCTGCTGATACTTCCACTGTTCCTGCTGATGGAACTCCTATCACCATTCCTGCTGATGACACTTTGCCTAAGGTTTCTGCTAATCCACCTAGAGTTTCTGCGGATCCACCTGCTATTTCAGTCTCTACTGGTAATGCTAAGGGTAAAGCAGTCATGCTTGAAGAGAGTCTTCCATCCAGGGTAAAGTCCAAGACAGAGCTTGAACTGGAGGAGTTGAGTGCAAGAGTAGCTGCTAAGTTGACTGAGCAAGAGTTGGTTGCTGAAGCTAAGAGGCAAGAGGAATTGAAACTCTCTGAGATAGTGGCAAGAAGGGTGCAAGAAAAATTGAATAAATCTGATTCGGATTCTTTGCCTGCTGAGAGAAAGAAGGAGTTGGATGACCTATCCTCACATTTCACTTCAGACACTTGGGAAAATCTTGCTTCCCATGTTCTTACTAATCCAGGATTAGCTCAGAAGGTCTTGGGTGAAGATTTTGAGATGGAAAATTATGTACAGCAAATGGTTGCTAGGGGTGTACATAAGAAGAAAGCTGAATCTGAGAGAAAGGCTAGAGAAAAGAGAGAGAAGCCTATGACACAAGCACAGCAGAGGGAGTATATGAGAAATGTTGTGAAGAATCAAAGTTGTGCTATCTATGGTTCTGGCTATTCTTGGAAGCAAGTAAGGGCTATGAAGGATTCTCAATTGATTAAGGAATATAATAAGGTTCAGACTGAAATCAACATAGTTGGTGGTCAGTCAAAGAGGTTGAAGTTTCCTGAACCTGCTGATGATCCTAAGGTGGTTTCTGCTGAAATTGTCATTCCTGCTGACTCCACTCCTTTAGTAGATTCTACTGCACCTAAGGATCCCATAGCAGACTCTGTTCCTCCTGAGCCATCCATTCCTCCTGAGCCATCCATTTCTACTGAGTCATCTATTCCTCCTCAGGAGACTGCAACTACTGAGGGTGTTGCTGCTGATGAGGAAACTTATTTCTCTGCAGCTGAGGAAGCTAATTTGACTGCTGATGAGTCAGAGAACCTTGATACTATTGATACATTTCATCCATCTACAACTGGGGTTCCTGCTTCCAGTGAAGCTGCTGATACCAAAGACTCTTCTTCTGCTTCTACTCCTGGTAAAAGACAGAAGAGACTTGCAAGGAAGAGGAAGGCCAAAGCTTTAGCTCTTCTTGCTGAGGATATCTCATTTATTGAGCATGCAGAGGATGATGGTGAAGATCCTGAGCTATGGGTTCGTCTAGTAAAATGGGAACATTCTCCACTTGCCTTTGGGAAGGAACAAATCAATATTGTGCATAGAGAGGATGGGTTTGTTAAGTATTTCTCCTTTCTCAGTGAGATCCATTCAATAGTGGATAAAGATGACCTTCTTCAATATTGTTAAGAAAACAATATTAGTGCTTAATAAACGATCCATAGATGATCAAAGTATTCTTAGTATTTTGTGTAGCTCTTGTATTTGAAATTCCGCTATAGAATACAAGGTGCAGAGATTCTCTATTAGTGTGTTTGTGATTACATAGACATTACTAACGATCCACAGGCTCTAAGATCTATCAAGGTCTTAAGTTTCAACAGTTTGTTTGTGATTATTATGGTTGGGTGAAGTCGATGTTAGGCTTAAGAAAACTGGCTAACCTCCTATACGGTAACTTGCTTGAACGTCTTAAGAAACATGAATCAGATGTGTACTACGATTATTTGGTTGTATTTAATGCATGAGCGAATTCTAATGATCCCATGTTAGGAGCTTTAAGTCGGCTCGACATATGAGTGAAGTAGGAGCTTATAGAGTTAGGAAAGATCGTACACGGCCCTACGAATGGTTTAAAGGAATACAAACCGTCATCCACATAATTACAACAAACCAATTAACATATAAAAGATAGCTAGGGAGTAAGGAAATCTAATTAAACACATATTTCTCATATATAAGTTTCACAACCATTTTAATTTCCTTGTTATTTAATTTTATTTGCAAAAAGTAGTTAATTGGGTTAGTTGACTAGCAACTAATTCTGCCCACTCCTTTATAACCCGAGATTTTTACTTGCTTTTATTAAATATAAAAATACAAAAAGAATCATCCCTCAACCCTTAGACCTAATTAGAGTAGCTTTTCAAGCCTAACGACACTATTCCCCGAGAGAACAATCAATCCCCCGTACTTGCCGCTACACTATACTACATCGGTCAGGTACACTGCCTGGTGGGGGTTGTAAGCTTCTCATGATCCCTTGAGAGATAAAACCTAAGTGCAAAGGATGCAAAACCCACACATCAAGTTTTTGGCGCCGCTGCCGGGGAATAGTTATTGTTTAGGTTGAAAATTTTATTTTTATTTTGGTCTACTCGTTAGAATCCTTTCTAGTGAGATTTTTATTTTTATTTTCCTAGGTTTTCTTTAGTCTATCTTTTTTCTTCGTGCTTTTGTTCGTAACCATTACCATCCGCCATCATGGAAGGTGGTAACATCCTTGACCCCATCAACCCACCTCAACCAAACAACCATCCCAAACCAAACCAACCTCCTGGAGCCCGTACTTTAGGTGAATACTCCCGTCCTAGCCACCAAGGCTATCGAAACACCATTGAGCTCACCCAAGGAGCCAATGTGTCTCCCTTGCGATCCGACACCATCCGGTTGGTGCAAAGCGGATGTGCATTCCATGGACTTCGTTCCGAAGATCCATATCAACACCTCAAGGACTTCCTTAAGATCGTAGATTCCATAGACCTTGATGTTGACACTCGAGAGACTACCCGATTACGTCTCTTCCAATTCTCTCTGCGGGACTGATTGGCCCAGAAACGGTCAACTAAAGTCAACCAAGGATTTGGTCAACTAAAGTCAAGCCATTTAGGGCTCAATGCAATGATCCAAAGGAGTATAGAATATCCCCGGGTCGTTATGTCCCGACGAGGTGTGAATGGTATTAAAACGGATTCGTGATCGGGTGGTTCTGAACAGGAAAGGGGTTTGAGTGATTTAAACTAAGGAAATATAAAAGGAAATGATCAAAATAACCTATGTTAATGAAAACGTAAAACCAAATTACCTAGGAATGTTCAAAGATTAAAAGCGCGTACGTTTAAATTAAATCTACGTAAACGCGCAAAAATAAAAGTGAATTCTAAGCACGGCTAGTCCTACGGGCTTACAAATAATTTTTCTACGTACTAGATGACAAAACAAATTTTTAGAAAAAAGAAAATTAAAAATTTAATTAAAATTCTAATTATTAAAAATAATTTGAAAGAAAAGAAATGCTAATAAATAGTAAAACTTTAAGAATAAATCTAAGAGATTTTTTTTTAACAAATACTTTATACTAATTAAAATTTAATAAAAATAAAAAGTCGAAAAAAGCAGTTCTAAATAAGCTGTAATAATCAGATTATAAGCTAACTAAATATTAAGCTAATAAACAAGTACTACTATAAATAAACATTAAAAGGAGGTTTAACAAGAATAGAGCCTAGCACAGATGGTGGGAGGAATACTTGTATTATGTGGACTTTGGTGACCCAGGTTCGAATCCTGTGGTCACTTTCTTTGCGAAATCATTTTTTTTTTCAAATTTTTTTTACACAAACTTATTATACTCATGAAGATAAACCAAATTTAAAACTGAAACTTTTTCTATAACTGAATGAATAAGCAAATACAAGTGCAAATGATAAGCAGTTTTTATATAAGCTAAATTAGTGCACAAATGAAATCTAAAAAAACTACCTAAACTATCTTAATGGGGGAGATTAAGCTAAAGGTTAACTAGGGAACCCTAAATAAGCACTAAGTGAACAGAATAAGCAGTTATATAAGACCCTAAAAGCACTAATAAGCAATTCCTACTCTACCCTTATACTTCGCTGCAGAAAAAAATGAAACAGTAGGCTAAAGGTGGCCTAAAAGCAGCAGGTAAAAAAATCATAAAAATAAAATAAAAATATGGGATAGAACACAAGCAAGCAAAGATGAACCATACCAATTTTTAGGGCAAACGGGCTTATAACGAAGAAATGCAAAATCAAAAACTTCAAGGCTGCTGGGCTGATTTTTGACAGCAAATGGATGAAAAATGGGTACAAAAATCAAGTGAAAGTGGGTCAAAATGATACTTTTGACCCACAAACCTAAGATACCAGATTATACTAACCTATTTGTGAGCTAATACGAAGAAAAACAACCACTAAACAAGCCTAAACTAGATTATAAACTAACTACTTGAAATGGCAGTTAAACAAAAAGAATTTTGAAAAACAAGCTTGAAACCTTGAAGACTATTAGGAGATGCAAAAGCTTGGTTTGAAACTACTAAATATAACTAAGTAAAGCTGATGAAAGTAAAAGAATTGGTCAAAACAAAACTTTGAGGCAAAATGGCAGTTGTGCCAAACACCCCTTTTAAAGGGTCTGTTTGATTTTTTNATGATGAGTGTTTGAGCACTCATCAATCCCCCACACTAAACTATTGCTAGTCCCTAGCAATCTTTTATAAAAACTTGATGGATTTGAATCTCTTTACCAAAAGCCATTACTTCTGGAGTAGCCAAATGTTTTAGTTCAAGTAAGAACTATGGTACACTGATAACCATGTGATTTTGAGCAAACCACCAGCTGTAAACGGATTTGATTTGTCTTTACCAGAAGTCGTTTGCTTCTGGACTAGCCAACTCTTGATGGAATTCAGTCATCATCTTGGTGAGTTGATTACGAATTATGGTTTTTCCACTTCCTTTACCACAAGCCATAATCTTGCGGGCTAGCCGACTCTTCACTAATTAAAGATATGGTGAGTCGATTACCATACAATTTTTGGCAAATTGCAAGCCATAAACGGATTTGATGTATCTTTACCAAGAGCCGTTTGCTCCTGGATTAGCCAATCCTTTTGTCGGTTAGACATGGCGGACTGATAACCACAAAAAAATTTTTGGTCAAAAATGGGGGTATTAAGGCGCTAAAATGTACAAATGTGATCAAAATTCGCCAAGAATTTTCCCCCCCACACTAGAACTGAATATTGTCCTCAATATTCAAAGTCCCGGCTATTATGCCGAATCCTTGAACGTAAAAAGTTTAGATTGAGGCAAGTGTGGGAACATCATATTTGAAAAGTGAGTTAGATATTTAAAGCTTCTTAAATAGAAGCTATCACTTCTTTTAAAAATGATGATGATGATGTCTTTTTTTTTTATATTTTTTTTTAGTTTTTTTTAATATAAATATACAATCAGCAGGGGTAATACCCCCACACTTAGGGTGAAAACCCCGTATGCATGCTACTGTTTTTGTTTACCGAGTCGCTAGCTTGACTCGACCCCGAATTCATTTGTTCATGGGGAAGCATGATGTGGAAGAAACAATCTCCATCGGACTTTCATTCAAGATGTTTGGACAAACATTTGAAGCACGTGAAAGTTCCACTCCGATGAGATATAATCCCGGCTCAAGATAATGGTAAATGAAAATGCCGGGATCAAAGATGGTATCTTCATTCCCGAAGGAGTGAAGAAGAGAAGAAGTCACCTTATAGGTGAAGAAAAGGAAGAAAACCATGATGAAAATCATGATTTGATCTTCTTCCTCGAGAGCAGGCTCATTAGCCTGAGTTTGGATTTCAAGGGTTAAGCTCAAAAACATCCCGGGAGGGTGGGTGGGAATTTGCAAATTCTCATGATTTAGTACATCTCCCCCCGGGCTATCATACTCCGGAGGAGTCATGATATGATGAGTGAGTTCACCGGAGAACTCCTCATGAAGAGAATTTTTCACAAGATGTGAATCTGTGAACTCATGTTCCATTACAGACTCATCACTATCCTCGTTCTGAATACCAAAGGTTGGATTATCAGAAATCAAAGTGAATTCAGATTCGAATTCAAATAGAGGATTGGTGAGAGTAGTATTGAATGTTTCAGGAACCAGGTGATTAACATTCTCAATTGGACTGATGGGATAAGAAGTGAGTGACGGATCATGATATAAGAGACTTTCAATATCTCCTAGATCGGCTTCAAAGTTAAAGAGATCATCGTCACTTCCTGATGGAAGTGGATTGATGTGAGTGAGTTCATCGGCGAACTCCTCAAGAAGATGATCAGCATCAGAATGTGGAACTGGTGCCTCAACATACTCGATGTCTCCATAAGACGCACAATCTTCGCTAAAATCGGAGAAAGTTTCAAATTGATCTTTTGAACACTCAAGAGGGGAAGGAAAATCACACACATGATCAAAAGTTCCCTGTGACTCTCCTGGGATTGGGACAAGGTTCTCAACACTAGACTTTATGAATTCGTCCGATTCCTTTTCAGGAACAGTGCTAAGATGCTCATCCCCCATGTTCAGAGAGTGAGTGTGAACTTCGGGTGTGATAGCAGTTGATTGAGATGGAATCTCAACTGCTGGGCTATCAACTGATGAACTTGATGAAGTTTTATAAAATTGAAGAATATCAAGGGTATCTTCATCATCACTGTCATCAAGAATGAAATGGAATCGAGAGCTAGATCTGGCTGCTTTTTCTTTTTCAATGGATTCCCTAATAGATTTTTCAAAGGCATCTTGGGAATTTATTTTAGCAGCCTGCTCTTCAGCTAACAATTCCTCCATGGATTTTGGATTATCTTGGGAATGTTTAATTCCTTTTAAATCTTTCACTAAATCCAGAAGATCAAGGAGAAGATTTTGAGGAAGTGGCAGTGCCTGATTCAATTGGTACTGTGGAGGTTGGTCAGGATACGAAGAGTCATAATTGCTACAAGGGAATGGATTCCTTGTTTGACAATCAGAGCTGAAGTGTGGACCTCCACAGTAGTCACAACAGCTGAACTGATGTGGCCGTGAGTCGTATGTGCTGTAGTCATAATTGTTATCAGGAACCTGCTCATAGACAAGCGTGTTTCCTGATTGACAATCAGAACTGTAGTGTGAACCACCACAGTACTCACAACAGTAAAAATGCTGAGTCTCGTAGTGTGGTAGCTGATGGAATGAATCAGTCGTGTCATGGTAGGAATAGGGATTCTGGTTATAGACAGACCCGTTTCCTGACTCTACCATGCCACAACTGGGGAAATTACCACCATTATAAGGACCACCACACCATTGACAATCAAGAGGGTGAGGATGAGACATAGAAAGAATCAAATGGCTAGAGAGGGTAAGGGATAAAGAATCAAACTGATAAGAGGGATAAGAAGAATATTTTTGGGGTTTTTAAGAAACATTTTATAAAAATAAGAAAGAAAATCTTTTTGGGTTTTTGTGTTCGTTGAAAACTAATTTAAAATGTTTTTGGTAATCGTTTTGAAAAACCAAATCGTTTCCTCATAGATCACACTAAGTAATCCTTGAGTAGTCTGAAATGGTAAAATTTTACGATTCGTTTTGTTTTTATATGAAAATAAGAAAATATGAACAAGGATGGTAAATATACAATGAAGTGAATATCCAAAGATCACTAATCTTCAAATACGTTTGAATACGCACACAACCTCCCCGGCAGCGGCGCCAAATTTTGATTGGCCCAGAAACGGTCAACTAAAGTCAACCAAGGATTTGGTCAACAAAAGTCAAGCCATTTAGGGCTCAATGCAATGATCCAAAGGAGTATAGAATATCCCCGGGTCGTTATGTCCCGACGAGGTGTGAATGGTATTAAAACGGATTCGTGATCGGGTGGTTCTGAACAGGAAAGGGGTTTGAGTGATTTAAACTAAGGAAATATAAAAGGAAATGATCAAAATAACCTATGTTAATGAAAACGTAAAACCAAATTACCTAGAAATGTTCAAAGATTAAAAGACGAAGCTTGACTGTATGGAATGCCCCTAAAGAGTGTTTTGCCAGACACTCTAATGTGAATAAAAATGAAATGCATCCGCTTGACTGTCGGTAACCCCAACACGGATGGAGGCGTCACCCTCAATAGATCTATCCACTCACTCTCGCTTAAATAAAATTAACGGTTCATGATAATAGGGGAACTTTCATAGGCAAGGTGGTAACTTAAGCATTGTATATGGTTTGGTATACTTAGTTCCGTATGGAAAAATGGTGCAATGTATTCTCCCCCGTGGGATTTGAAAACAATAAAAGAATGCATACGGGGCTATGAAAACTCACCTTAAGGTACGGTATGAACGGAAAGGTATGAGCTGTGGTAATAAGGTGCAATCACCTATAATGAATGCAAGTAATCTAATTTAAATTATGAATTCGGTTTATGTATGCACTTGCACTAATATCTATACCACTCGTTTTTGTACTCAAAATATATATTGTTGGCGAAAATATAGATTACATCTTCGTATAAGGTCATGGTGATTATTACATGTTTATATGGTTTAACAATGTTATATAATAGTTATATAGTGAAATATAGTGAAATATAGGTTTTTGACGTAAAATATAACACTTAGAAATTTTGGAAGTACGGTCAAAAATGGCTTCGGAAAATTAGTTGTAAAACAGTGAATATTGAGAGTTAGGAAGTAAAATTTGTATTTCTGGAAAGCTTAGCACCAGGCCTCAAAATGTTTAGAAGTGAAGTTTTGCTCAAAGTGTCTAGATTTTATGCTAAATGGTCGAGAAGTTTGGTATTTTAGACTAAAGCTGTCATTTCTGGGCAGTTTTTATAAATATTTGGATGACTGTAGATTACTCATCTTAAGTCCAAATAACGAACGGCTTTTTGATTTGAAAACTAGGCAAGGTGCTCTAACTTTTGTTCCTTGTGGTCCAAAACTCTAAAACTGAGTCAATTGACGGGAAAATAGCTCTCAACATAGGTGTTTATAAGTATACTTAGAATATTTTCTGGATAAGTGCTGGTAACTTATATATGAAAATAATAACTTTCGAAAAATCATAACTAATTCGTTATAAGGCCGATTTTCAAGTTCTTTATATCCCCGGAAAGGTAAAAAGATATACTAACATAATTTCAGTAGTTTGGCAAGTTTTGAAAAGGTCTAAGGCTCGTTTTTGACCAAAACATTTCGTACATCAGCAAGGCATTTTCCGGAAATTTGCGTAAGTCTAGTAGTAACTTGTTTTTAACACAACTTCTTCGTTATAGGTCCGTTTTTAGTGGTTCAAAAGGCCATAGTTTCATCTAAGGATGTATTTTCTATATCTTAGGTCCAAAATATACCAAGACTCACTGAATTTTTCTAACTTTAAAAATAGGGACAGAATGTTTATATATAGTTCCAAAAATGATATAACTTGGTTTGTACATGTCCAAATCCACTACTATCAACAACAACTCATCCCTTAATCTACCATACACCTTCTTAGGGTGTCATGGGTTCCCTAATATCACCACTTCAACCATTTCACCAATATTTCATAAGAACTCCATTTTACACATAAAATGATAGAAAATTAGGTTTTTGTGGTATAGACTTCATAGGCAAGTTCAAAAATGAGATTTCTACATAAACCTAACAAGGATTTCATGGTGAAATTTATAGAAAAATTAGTGGTTCACTTACTTGGAAGCCTTAACTCTTTTAAAATGTAAAAACCTAACAATCCATAGGTTTATATCTCAAAACCTTGTAATGGATGTATCTACTACTTGAATATAACTTGAAACTTGAAAGATTTTTGGTCCTTCTTGGTCTTGAAGTTGGAACGAGCACAAGGAGAGGAACAAGAGAGATATAAATTTTTTTTGATCTATGATTTGCATGTAAAAATTTACTAGTAATCTTTTAGAAGTAGTGGAAAGTGTTGGGTGAATTTTTGAAGGAACATGTGTCCCTTGTGACATGAAAACCGGCCACCTCATGGAGAGGTGGGTGGTTAGTCACTTTTTGTCCCGCTTTGGTTTTACGGGCTACCGTTTAGTGCATCGTTTGGTATTTTTAGCGTTCGTGTACCGGGTTAACTAAACGTAAAATATATCGGGACTATACGGGATATAATAAAGTCGTAAAAATTATAAAAATATAATTTTCATACACCTTGGGTATTTTGATAGGTATTGTTTTATTAATATACTTTTATTTGGTATATAGGTTCAAGTAAATGTTTATTATTTGGTTAACCACCAAAAATAAATAAAGTATATTTTTATAACTTAAATGGAAAAATAACTAATATAAAAATATATTAGTGCACTAGTGGAATTTGTTTGGTACATTAGGTTAAAAATTAATAACTTCTCTTATTATTTATATACAAATAAATAAATAAGGGTAACTTGAAAATATATATCTACGAGTGGAATGGAATGCAAATGATGTCGTGATGCAATGTAGACTAACCTTAGTCTAGGAAATGTACGATGGTTAAAAAATGTGACTTAACCTACCCGGTCTCGTCAAATGGATACCCGTAAACCCTGTTTACGTGAAATGTTGAATTGAAATTCAATGAATACAAAATGTCGGGAATAATGAATTGACCTGAAAATTTGAGAATTATGACAATACCCAGCACACTCTGAACCATCTTTTGCGTACACTGTGACATAGTAATCATCTTGTCCCTGCTTCACGAAATGAATGTCTGATGTTTCCTCAGGAACATTTGCAGAAACAAATGCCTGCCACTGTAAGTCCCATAGAGCCCACCGATCCTCTTTCTTTGCCACGACCGTCTTGTAACGGAACTTGTTGTTGCCTGTCAGGTACAGGACATCGTTTTCTGACTTGAAATATTCTTCAAAATACTCTGGAAGAACCTGTTCCAACATATTGTATGTAACCCAAAATAAGTTTCAGCCACTGATATTTATTGTTTTGTTTAACATGTAGCAGATTATGAAAGGGATAAGGTTGGTTGTTGGTTAACTACCATTAAGTGCTCAATTGATAAACTGTTGTGCACGTATCGCATTACGAATTGCTGCGCCATCCTATAAAAGGAACAATATATAAGTCAACAAAAATTTGCATTAAAATATAATCGAGTATTGTTTCCATCAACCTGCGGAACACTTATACCGTATCCAAATTATTGATTATACTTAACTTATTCATTAACTTATCCTACAGGGATGTGGTATTTACTCATCTTGAAAAAGAAAATCAGGCCTTTTAACTGATCTACTATACTTTCCAACTACAAGTCTATAATCTATTTCAATGCCTTTGGTTTTCTAATTTAATTCATAACATTATGAAACCATAACAAACTCAATATCCTTTTGCAATCAACAACATCAAAAGAACGGTTTGGTATAACGTATATTAGCATCGTTAACAATAAAACATGGCTTTTAACAGATGTATTTACAATCTAAAAAACAAAACAGTAAACGCATCATAGAATCATATAATCTACTTCATTGATGTTGGTTTCCTTATTTCATTTCTACTATAACGATTATTATCACGGTGTCATACAACATATTGATGATAAAAAACAGTAATGTTATTAAAACTATCCGGGGTTGTCTGGATTATTCAAAGTTAACATTCACAACAGAAAAAAATTAATTAAAAAAAAACATATTATTAACTAACCTTTAAGAATCCTACGGATTATTTGATCGACGAAAGGAGGTGAGTGATTGTAAGTGTATGAACCAAGCCTTGTATCTGCACCCCAATATTAAAGTGCCTAAAAATGACTTTGATGTTTAAAAGCAACTTGCATGTAAAAAATCTTTTGGCCTACCTATACACAAAAGTTATTGGGTAACATAATTAATTAAATTGTATTTTGCTATTTAACTTAACTTTTAAGTTTGCTTTGTAAAATCTGTGAAGTGAATAGGTTTGTATTGAAAAAACCAAATACTGATATAAAAGTGTACATTTTTCGGGTGAAAATAAAAAAAGTAATATATAATGGGGTGAGTTAGCCACACCCTCCCTAAGCCACACCCTCTCTATGCATCAAGGGGTTGTACGGTGTGCTTCACAGGTTGCACGGTTTGACCAAAAGGCTATGATGTGATGGGGTAGAGAGGGTCCGGTTAGTGTAGGGACAAGTTATAAAAGCTATTATATAATATAATAATAATAATAATAATAATAATAATAATAATAATAATAATAATAATAATAATAATAATAATAATAATAATAATAATAATAATAATAATAATAATATAGTACATTATTATTATATTGTACTAAAAGACAAGTACAATAAGTACTTGTACTTTGGGCAACTTATATATACAAGTTTTGGGCAACTGTTTATTGTTTGGGCGACTGATAGGTGTTGATATTCACTTTAGAATATTATATTTAGTTGTGAGGATGTATTTGCGCACATTTAGTTTTGATAAAAGCAGCATATTGTACAAGTTGTGTAGCACACGGCAGAATATTTTATTGCATAGGGTGTTGTGAAAGAAAAAACAAGCATGTGGTGTGTAAATCAAGTCTTTTCTTATAACCTATTATATCTCTACATTCATTATTCATCCATAATTTGTTTGTTTTCTAACCAAAATAAATAGCGAAACAGTGAAAGTTTTTTTTGTGTATGACGGTTCAAAATTTGTTATTCAACTTCCTAAATGTATTGATTACGGAAGCCTAGTTCGATGTGCAAAGAAAAAGTTTAAGCTTACCGGTAAGTCGTCGTTGATTGGGTTATCGTACCGAATTGATAGAAACAAGGTGTCCATAAGGGACGACGACGACGTTGTGTGCTTCTTAAGTGAGGTGTTAGAGTTGAGGCACGATATCAAAAGTTTGTACATCACCGTCCTGAAAGAAGCCGTAGAGGTAAGTGACACTTCATCTGCTGAACCTCTAGATTTGGATCTAAATATTCCCTTGTCTGATGAACAACCAAACAACGAAACCAGCATAGTTGTGCATTCTAATGAACAACCCGATTCCAAGAATGAAAATGAGCATAAATAGAAAAATAACACATTCCAGTATACGCCTGTCCCTCCCAATCCACTTAGTTTTATTAAAAACCCAAAGAACGAACCATTTTTTACTCCACGTGTTTTAAAGCTGTTTGACGAATTTGAGGATAAGAACGAATGCATAAGAGAGATAGCATTAAAATGTTTAAAAGAAGGTTATGAATATAGCGTATTTAAATCTTGTCAGTTGGCTTACCGCGTAAGATGTAAGGTACCCCAATGCAATTGGCATGTATTCTGTCGTTCAGTTAGAGGTACTAATATATTTAGGATAACTCACTTGGACGATGTTCACACATGTTCGAAATTAACTGTCAATGGTAATCATCGCAATGCTACTGCAAAAGTATTGGGTCATATGTTAGTTCCAAAAATGAGAGACACTACCAGGGTGTATAAGCCAAAGGACATACAACTTGATATGAACTTAGCTTTGAATATAGACATCTCATACAAAAAAGCATGGAGAGGCAAGCAGATTGCGTTGCAGGCTACTCAGGGCTGCCCCAAGGCGTCGTATGAGCAGTTACCGTATTACTTCCACTACTTAAAGCTGGCAAATGAGGGAACAGTGACACACATCGACACCGATGATGAAGGACAGTTTAAGCAATGTTTTTTAGCCTTTGGTGTCGCGGTAAGCATATGTCTTAGTCAGCGTATACTTATTAAATAGGATGGAAAAGTTTATTCTATTTTCAACTTATTTGAGTGAATGACTAATATGTTGTAAATGTAAAATAGGTTCGGAGTTTCTTACGCTTTATGCGTCCATTGATAATTATCGATGCTGCACATCTTAAAGGTCGTTACCTTGGCACAAACCTTGCCGCTGTTGCAATGGATGAAAACAATCAGATTATACCAATTGCAACCGGTGTTACCCACAGTGAGACAGGGGAGTCATGGACCTGGTTTTTGTCAAAGTTGAAAGAATGCATAGGTGAGGTTCCAGGTTTGGCCATCATATCTGACAGACACTTTGGAATTGGCCTTGCATGTAAGAACGTTTTTCCAAACGCCTTTCATGGTTATTGTTGCCGTCATTTGATGATGAATTGCAATATGCAAAGTGATCAGTTAAAGGTTTTATATTGGAAGACATGCAAGGCTTACACACGGGCTGAGTTTGACAGGTGTGTGGCTTGTATTCGTGTAATGAGACCCGCGGCGTACAGAAAGCTAGAGGATGCAGGGTTTGAAAAATGGTCTAGGGCATACTACCCTGCAAACAGATACAACTACATGACATCAAACAGCGTCGAGTCAATTAATTCGTTAACAAGGGAAGTGCGAAGAGTCCCGATTACGATGCTCATGGATTGGTACAGACAGCTTCTACAACGGTGGTATTTTGAACGTCGATCAAAATACGAAGGTAATGTCATTGAAATTTGCATCGTTTCTGGTACTTTTATGTAGTATGTAAGTGCATATGCATTCAAATTGTTTTCATGTGGTTATGTCCTGTATTTTTTATTGTTAGATGCATTGGATGAAGAAGTTTCAGACTGGGCAACTGCAAAAATTTATGATCGAATCATAAAGAGCGTTAATTGGACAGTCAAGGACATTCACAAAATGAACAAGTATGAAGTGAAAGACAACCGAAGAGGTCATATTGTTGATTTGACAGAAGGGACATGCAGTTGTCGTAAATGGGAACTTTCGGGTTTACCTTGTGGACACGTATGTGCTGTGGCTAGAGTAACTGGCTTGACAAGTGTTGAAGGATTGGTCAAAGATTGGTTTCTCAGAACAACATTGAAGAACACATATTTAGGCATGTTTAATCCGACACAAGATGTTGCTACTTGGGAAACTCGCGATGACTTACAAGTTGTATTGGCACCGGTCATAATTAAGAGGCAAGCAGGGAGGCCCAAAAACAAAGATCGCATTCCATCACAAGGGGAGGAGCCTGTAAGGAAACAATGTACGAGGTGTGGTGCCAATGGACACAACCGAGGTTCATGTAATGTGCCGTTGGTGACAAAAAAAGTAAGTAGTGTATTCTAAACAACTAATTATTTTTTTGGTGTAGCGTCGAGTTAATCTTTAATTCGATATTACGTTACAGAGATTTGCAACAAGAAAAATGAGGTCCTTGAGAGCACTATGTCGTGTTCCAAGAATTGCAAATGGAAGCAGAGTTCTTCGACCAGAAATGAAAACTTGAACAATGCGGCACCTCCCGAGTCAACTAATCAGCAGGCCATGAATGTTCCAACACCAGCGGCATCAACTGGGATGATAAACAGGCTATCACAGATGTCCACTCCACAAAATTTTTTAGTCTAATGTTCAACTCTGCGACAGACACTTGTTATTTTTTTACTTATGGAAGAACTTATGTGGTTATGAAACATGTTTGTCGTTTCTCAGCTTTTTTTTAATCATCTGTTGTTTGAGGAATGTTGGATGCTAGAACGCACCCTTATGTATTCTTGTATGACTCTTGGTATGGTAGAACTTCTTTTGTTGCAAAATTACCTACACATGCATATTATGTTGAGTCATGATGTTTTTTGATCTATAAACATTACCTACACATCCATATTATGTTGGATGTATAAACAGGTTGGATGTATAAACAACTACAAGTAAAGTATAAACATGTTAATGAAATGGAGCCATTTAACTTTCAATGCAGCAACAAGTCTTGAGTTAATATCATAACGGTAGGAATGACATTACAAGGAGATCAAGATAGGGTTTTTCAACCAAGTCTCCCAAAAAAAAGAAACATTACATCGATTGACACAAGAACCAGAAACAATGTCATAAAAAATCATGGACCATTTCGGATGAGACGCAGCAAAGATGAGATGAATCCTAAACGCCCAAAAGTGCCACCAACCATTATAACAAACTCCAACCATCAAGAAAATGTTCTACCCAAAACGTTCTATGTTATAAGACAATTGTTACAACCACAAAATGTTTACAAAAAAACATTCACAACTGTTGTGAATGTTTTTAAAACAAACAATTTGTGGTTGTAGCAAAATTCACCAAACATAGCTATGACTACTTAGGATTATCGGACACATGTTTTACAACAGATTCATACGAACCTGTTGGTGAGGGTTTAGTTACAAAAGCTCCATTGCCCTGAACCTGATCATCATTAGCTGAACATTTTTTTGGCCACCCCTGCGAAACCTTTGTGCTCGTAACCTTCTTCCTGCCCACTTACTTTTTCCCCTCCTTAAACCCAACCTCTTTCTAGTCAACTTAACACTACCTTTAGCCATTGTCTTAACTGCATCTCCCTCACTAGCTCCTGTTTCAGCAGACCTACTTGACCCACCAATTTCTAGGACGATTTCAGGCCATTTCGCATCGACAAGATCATCGTTTGAAAAACCTTCTTTACCCACATCCGGCAGTGACTCACCATCATAACACTCACCATCATAACACATTGCCTCATTTAGCCAAGGAGACAAAATGTTAGTCGCTCCAACATCAACCCAACCTTTCTCACCGATTGGATCATCTAGCCAACCAGGAGGACCATCTAACTCATCTCCAACACTACTGCTATGCAAGAAATCTTCAAAAAGATTTCTACCCTCAAATAGAACTCCTTTTTTTCTAGCCTTTACAGGAGGAGTCCTCAGGTAAGGTGAAAGAGATTCTTCCCTAGCCCATTCACGAAGCTGCTGATAAGACATAGTTTCAGCAGCTCGCTTTCTTTTTTCATGAGTGCTAATTTTAGAAGTAACCTCATCATCAGAAGCTTCGAAAAACAAGTTTTGAAAGTAGTATTCAGATAAGTTTATTGGATCATGAGCAATAAACACTTCTAACTCCCCGTAAGATGAAGCGATATCATACAATTTTTTCATCTCATAGTCAGTTTCAACAATTCTCAACCCTCTTTCAAGGCTCATTTTAGGAACACAATAAAACAAAGCCCAAATGTTGCATTCTAGTTTGAAGTTCAACAAGTCACAAAACTCATTAAACGACATCCTTTTTGACCGAGATACTTTAATGGGTAGGATTTTTTCACATACATACCTTAAAATTGGAGCTTCATAGAAACCACCGTTATGGAATACGTTAAACGTCATAAAATCTTCCGGTTTTTCTTCTTTCCTGTATACATTGACACACTGTTAAACCAATACATTCAAAAATATATATATATANATATATATATATATATATACATATATATATATATACATATATACATATATATATATATATATACACATATATATATATATATATATATATACATATATACATATATATATATATATATATATATATATATATATATATATACATATATATATATATATATATATATATATATATATATATATATATATATATATATATATATTAAAAAAATAAAAAAAAGTAATAAAAATAAAAATAAAATGACATTTTCGTTGGGTGAATACAGTGACATACTGTGTAGCAATACTTACATTGCAGAGAAATCGGGCGTCCAACGTTCTTCAGGGTTGGGTGAATAGCTTGATGAACCTGAGTGATGGTGATCCATACTCAATCAAAAAGTTTGGTTGTGTTACTCCTAAAATGTAAAGAAAGACAAATGTTTACTATCCTTATATATAGACCACTAAAGTATAAAAAGAGTTTAGAATAAAATATTGGTTTTAGTTAACACACATTGCATGTCAACTACAAAAAGTACGTTTTTCATTGCATGCCAACTAAGAAATACACTTTATTTGTGTTTGGGCAACCTTACTATGTTTATATTGGCCTACTTCGGTAAATTAGAACGTAACTTCTTAAATTAGAGGGCAACTTTTTATTATAATGTGTCATGTCAAACTTCGGTATGTGTGTTGGCATTTTGTGTCAATTTTTATTAACTTTAGTTTAGTTTATACAATATGAGAGACTTATGGTATTTCTGATTGTGATTTTTCATTTGAAGGGGATACGCGTTTTACTAATTATGGAAATTTCGTGTGTCCAAACAATACACATAAGTGACAACATCTTGCGAATACATTATGTCCAAACAATACACATAAGTGCCAACATCTTGCAAATACAATATGGTGAACATAAATATACACAAGTAACAGTGTCAACATCTGTGCTTAAAATAAAAATGAGCCATGTTCTCACGATACGCCAAGGCGGCGTCAACAGGATCATCAAGATGCAACGGTATACCATGTGCCAAACGATATAAAAATATACACACAAAAACACCACAATCACCAAAGATCCCCCCTGCTTAGGAACGTTATCCGCTAGCTTAAAGGTAATCTTATAGTCACCTTGATGTATGCCTTTCTTCTCGAACACTTTACCTTCCTCTAAGACGACTGGAAGTTGAGCCTGTTAGAATAAACTAACTTTGAATAAATAGATATTAGTTTATGACAAAAAGAAAAAGAAAAACAAAAAGTAACAAATAAATGCTGTGTGTGCAAAGAAGTCCAAGTCTTAACAGTAACTGTCAGTGGAGTTCCAATTGTAACAAGATTATATAGTTATTTTTGCTGGCTGTCTAAAGAACAACTTTGATCTATGAGAAGGCCATTTTTGAATCAAACATTAACATTGATCCAAATATAGCATTAAATATCCATGCTTACATTTTTTCAAATATACCATTAGACACCAGTGCTAACATTGATGCAAATATAGTCTAATAAGAGTATATTGTTGGTAAACCATTAAGGAGTTTGTTTATGTTTGCAAATACAAAATAACAAAACCAGCACTCGCATTCATCCAAAGGTCATCTTAAAAGATTAACATTGATCCGAAATAAAGCGTCAACGGCTTCCTTCTTTAGGGTTGTTACCAACAAGTATTCATGTGATTTTTCATGGCATCCAAAAAAAGGATTGATATACATAACATAAACATTGACTTCATTAATAGTAGACTGAAACGGGGGCACAAAAGATTACTTCATTAGACCGTACATGGATACACCTTAAAGTAACTTAAAAGACCATAATCCATGACACTAAAGACAACATGACCAAACATAAACACCTAAAAGAGAAATGCTTAACACAGCAGAATGCAAGACATAGAGCACCAAGAAACTAACAACACAACGGAACAAATCACTTTTTGCCAAGTTGAACAACAAAAGAAATTTTTTTCAGGACCCTTAGTTGTGTCTGACTTATCAACTTCATCATGGCCCTTGTCTTTGCCAAGTTAGCATCCTGCATCTCCTTTAGTAGCTTCACGCTCTCTCGGGCTAAACCAATTATACTCAGATTTTCAAGCTCCTTAATAACCACAGCCCTTTGCTTAATTCGGTCACAAAGCTCTTGGCACATTATATGAGTATCTTGCACTAGCTTAAAGTCCCTTTCATTATCTTGTTCAAACATGACACGCATCATTTGTCTCAAAGAAGCAGAGTTTGCCATGATAGCAAGATCCGCTAGGCCAGTCATAGGAGTCATAGCAGTTGGAGAGTAATGGGGGGGGTGTGATGTTGGTGTTTTGTTTCGACGTGATATGAAAAGTTAGTTTGATATGGAAATGTGTTGTGTTAGCTTCTTTATATAGGAAGGAACGAGAATGGGCAACTTATGATTTTCAAATAGGGCAACTCTTTATTTTAAATAAAAGGGCAACTTTGACTATTCAATGTCTTGTCAATCTTCAATAAATGCCAAAACTAGTTAATGTGATTTGAAGGGGCTAATGGTATTTTATAATCGGTAAAATACATTTGTGGCCACAAATGGTATGCTATAATACAAACACCACTTCACAAAGTGCAACTAAACTTTGCAAACCACTAACTTGGAATCCATCTAGTTACAAACCAACCGAATAAACAGATAACTGTTCCAAACCAACACCACTAATCATGTACTGTAACAACTTAGGTTCCATGTGTTAAAAAATATAACTTTAGAAAAATATAAAAAAATTATGAGAGTAGATCTACTAAGGTACTGCATAATCAAAATCAAATGCTGTATGAAACTAGTAAATTGTTTAATGGTTATCTTTTTCTAATATAAAAAAACCTATTAGTTATGTGTTGGTATTTTGCACATACTATATGTTAGTTAGAAATGGTGTAATAGTGATGTTATTGTTTATTGCAGGGTTGACTTTAATGTAGTTGCACTAAGTAATTGGTCGTATCCATAGGAACACAACATTTATATGAGATAAAACATTCAATTACGACATCCATAGTCTACGATAATTCTGCCGCGTGGTAAGTAATGGTAATAATAACTGGATGAAACCATTTAACAAATAGAAACCTGATGATAAAAACCAGTCAACATACACTCGTACCTCTAAACAATCCCTTAGCCGGACATACCAATCACGACATTCATAGTCATATGTGTTCCCGCTATCATAGAATGTGACCAAGCCAGAAAGAATATCAAAATGGGCAACACACCAATGTCTTTCAGTTTCATTAATCGGCATAAGAACCTACATGGTTTAGAAATGATCGGTAGTTATTACAACAAATAAAAAACATGAAATAAGGTTGTGTTTTATTATCATAGGTTTGACGTGATCAACATCACTCCATGGAATGGGGTACCTTGTACCATCAACATAAAACAAGGGCATGGTGTTTTGAAGAAGAAGCTGAACAAAGTATGTACTAACCATAGCCCAATTACAATTCTCGGGTCTCACATGCCACATGTAGTCGACCCATAAGTCTATGTGCTGTTTAATACAACATACAAGACATTGTAGTCAATTAAAAAACAACTATTTATTATTGACAAGCTGATATATTTGCAGTAAAAAGTCGCACCTCCTCCGTTAGCCAACCTTTCCTTGCAGGGTCTAGGCACACTAATCTTAGCCAGAAATTTCGGTTGACAATAAAATCGTCAGACCAAGGAAACTTGTTAGTAACCTTACCGGGCTTAGAAAGAAATAGGTTAAATTCATCATTCACCCAAAGAGTGTCAATAGTATGAAACCATCGTGATAGATCCTACACAGATTCACAAGCATATCACGTCATTGCATGATGGCAGCATAATTTAATGTATAAAGTATTTCAGTAAATTTCTTACCTCTTTCCACGGCTTCACATTTTTTAGACGTTGTATCATACATGGATCATTAATGTACCCTCGAGTTTTTTTTAGGTTCACCCATGAAACTTTGTAATTACTTTCTAAGTGCAAACCATCTGCGTGATTCCTTTTATAGGGTGCCATTAGTCTCAAAGATTTATTTAGTTTAGCTGAATTCAGAGGCTCGTTACGCTTTTTCTTTTCTCCTCACCCAAATGTGACACCATTTCTTCCTCCGACCTCATCCTTTTATACTCATCGACCCTAATGCGCAAATCCTGTTTCCGCATCTTCTCATCTTCCAATTGCAACCTATCTTCCTCTTCCAAATGCAATCTTAACTCTTCTTCACGAATGTATTCCTGTGACAAGATATGGTTGTTTAAATATTTAATGATTTAGTTACTAGTATATAACGGGATTAAATAGATGTCATAATTTATAAATTACCAGAACAATATCTTCATCACTCTCAGGCAACTTGATCAAATCAAGGTAAAGACTATTCAGCGAAGCGCGAAAATCATTGGTCATATTGGAAAAACAATCATTAAACGCGAGTGGCGCCTGTTAATGAAATGTGATTGAGTTCTAATTAGTAAATAATTAAAAAGGATGTACAACACACACATGAATGAGTTAGGAAGTATATTACCACAACTCCGCCACTTCTTTCACGATGAAGAACCTGAATAATTGACTCAAGTTTGAAAACACGAGTATTCAACTCTGTAATAACACGATCCTTAATACTAGGTTCCCTGACACTACTATCGCTCCTGCTAACAGTAGGTAATTCACAAAAATCTAATTTCGCCAGCTTACGGTTTTTTTCCAACTTGGCAAAATAAGCATCCACAAGGCTAGACTCTGGTCTTGGTGGAGGCGGCCTGGGAATGTACTGTTGGATATAATCATTGGTATCTGTCCACCAATTTGATCCGTACTCAGCTCTCGTAGGTCTAATATCACAAGTTGGTTTTACATCCTAAAATAGTTAGGCAAAAGAAAACAACTTAGTTCTAAATTTTAAAATATATAAATAAAATAAAAGATGACTTTTTATTAAATATAACCTTTGCAAAAAGCTTTGAACAATCCGATCGTTTGAAGATAGTTTTGTTGGACCAACCAACTGCCCTTGGTATAACTGGCGCGATCTTAATCCACCAATCATTACTTGTTGCATAAGTCTCGAGAATCCAAATCTGAATATGAGGGAAACGAAAAATAAATAAGAAATACAGACTAAATGAAATATATGCCATGGATAAAAATTGATTATAAAAATCAAACATAATTAACCTGGAAAGCAAAAACAAAACCACCAAGCGTATATGTCGGAACATACATACGATCTTTCTTCAGTCCTTCAAGGTGTTTGTGACTGTGCTTACGTATGACACCCACGATTTGATCGTACAAATGAGTCCATATGTGCTCCCCCCAAGGAAACGCATTCCAAGCTTCAAGACTTTCAACCAACCGCATCAACTTATCATCCACTTCGCTATTCAACAACCTACCCATAAAGATAACTTCTAAAGCTAACAAAAGACATACACGTACTGCATCTTCGTCAGATATGTTGCCGAACAATTCTTCATCCTCGATAACACCAAGTAGATCTAAGATGGTAACGCTTAACCCTATACGGTGAGGAAATATCCTTTCACGAAACTTTAAGTCACCAGATGTATATAACCCAAACGATACCGATCCAAACCGGAACCCCGTTATAAGAGCAAATTCAGCACGACCAAAATGTAGAGTATGTCCTTCGACGTAATATATTAAAGGCATATCATAATGCCCATCATTAACATCATGCTGTTTCCGCAGCATGTAGTCTATAATATGTGGTTCATGGTCAAACATAAAAAGATCGAACCATCTTCCAAAACAAGTACGCCTAAACAAGTTACGTCGTTTTGCATCTAACTTTCGCTTTATTAACAGAAAGTAGTTCAATTTGCTTCTAATGATGACTTTTGTTTCATAATCCTTGCAAGCGAATAAAACAGAAAGAATCAGGTGTGGTACACATCGGCAACATCCATTTTGCAGTCAAATGTTCCTTGATGACCAGAGGTTCAACAACAGAGGACGAAACAGATGACCATACATTAAAAAAATAAACGTGGCATCGAAAACATTATTAGTCTAACCCGCTACTATAAGCAATATAAAACTAGCTACAGAACTTATACCAATTCAAGATCAGGGACAGGTTTCCTTGCTTCGCATTGGAAGTAGGTCAATTATAATCATGAAATATTAGACTATAAGTTACACAAAACCAGCCATTCTGTATGAAACATTAACCGTAAAACAGATTTATTCAACTACATAACTTAACGAAAATACCACATCAACATAAACATGAAACTCAATTTGGACATGTCCGCAAATAAGATACAGCTTAAACACCATTATGTGTAGATTACGATTCCAAAACACACAATTAGCTTAACGATATAAGAACTTCAAAATAACCATAGTTGATTATGCCATTCCTAATACTTCACTTTATAATGCCACACCAAATTAACCATGTAAACACCAAAAAACATTCAAAAGAGGTACAATAACCACTTGTGCTTTCGAATTCCCTAAGTCATGACTATCAATAACAAAAACTTAAGCAACACCAAAGTATATGATAAACAATAAGCAGAAGCCGATTTAATAGACATCATAAAATATATGATAAACCGTTCATTCATTAAATCAACAACGATCAAACGTACACATATACTTACATAAGATTAAAAATGCAATACATAAATCATAACCCATACTAATTCAAAATCCTAGACCATAAACCCAAAAAACCCCAAATACCAACAACACATGTACCAGCCTAGAATGGCAACCACCCTTTCAGCTTCTCGCCAAATTAATCCTTCTCACGCTGACTTAATTCAGTCTCCTTAATGGAAATCATTAAAGCCATCAACCTAAGGCTGTCCTTGTGCACACGGTCCCTAAGAAACTTTGCAGTCTCCACCGCCTCTACCCTACCCTTAATCACGTCACATTCCTTAGCAAAGGCTTCCGTCTCTTTGATGGAATCAGCCAACTTCAAGCATACCTTCCTAATGTCACTCTCTAGAACCTTGTCTTTACCAATAGACCTCTCAAAATACAAATCTAACTGACGTTCCAAGGCGGGGGAACCGCAGGCTTTAGCAAGTTCATCGAAAATTTCAAGACGACCCATTTCAATTTTTTTCCTAATTATTAGATTGTATAAAAGTAGATGAGTTTGTTGTGTGTGTGTGGTTATGTGAGAGGGTGCGAGTATATGTAGTGGACACATTGGTACATGCACCGCCGGTTGGCTATCCCTTAAGATACTATTGAGTGACAAAAGTGCATTTAATCTAAATGAAACTAGTTTCTTTTAAATGATCATAATTATACACGGCATCAAAAAAAAAATTAATTACAAGCAACTTACTAATAAATGCATGGAAGCAAAAATTATCCTTATCCTGTTATACCACATTTTTTTCGATAACACTGGTGATGGATATCGATATTGTTTAGTTGAGTTTGATGCAGATAGTTAGCTGTAGAGGATGAAATGTGTGTGGGAAGGAAGTGTGTGTGTTTCTGTTTTTTTAAAAGAATAACTATTAAGTAAAAAAATTCATTTTGGTAAACAGGAAATACGTACAAATGTAATCAAGATTAAAAAAATGTGCAGAAAAGAACAAAAATAAAAAAGTTGCCCAATACAAGTCGCCCAAATTGTATAAGTTGCCCTCTGAAAAATACCTTACACATACCTTACACACTTACACATACCTTACACATACATTCCAAATACATTCTAGAAGTTGTACTTTAAAAATTAAATATTAGCCACGTGTCGGCCTTATATGGAGTCGCTCATTTTGAAAGTTGCCCTGATCTAACGGAGGAAAGAGAAAAAAAAGTCTAAAATTGGGTATAACCTAATTGGGCGCGGTCCATTTTTGGAATTTCCCCAAGAAACATACATTCTCTATATTTTAGGGTAAGATGCCTTAGTTGGTGTCCAAATCTTTATATCATTGTCAATACCACTACTCGCAAGTATAGGTATATCTGGATGAGCTTCAATACAATTCACCACTTCATCTGCCTCGATAAGACGCACAAGTTTTGCATCTTTTTTCCTCCAAATAAACATTCGTCCACAATCTGACCCACTCGGAACATATTCACACTTAGGTCCAAAAAGGCTAACACCTTTTACCGCCACATAGTTCCTATGCCCTTTAAAGAGTTGCGAGCCCGGTTTGGAGTCAGTTTCCATCTCCACATCAGAATCAACAGTAAGATGATCAGCTAGAATAGTAGTCACGCCATTTCCCCATCCCATATCCTTAGAGAAACAATAGATGAATTCCTCAGCGTATGAAACAAGAAGTTCACTATGTTCTGAGAACGCTAATCCTGTAATCCCAACATTCTCATCACCTAATAAATGCTTGGGACAAAAATAATCAGCCGGTTCACCAAAATCAGCTGAAGCGTTATACTTATATTTTCGAATATCATATAATCTAGAGAATTCATCTGACCCACCAACCAAAAATAAATTAGGATTTCTTGGATCAATAGCTATGTCATTCAGATGAACGACTGACATGTAATTGAAAGCACGTACGGGTTGGCAAGTGAAAAGTTGCATAGGCTCTCCTGTCCTCAGATCAAGCTGAAAGAAAAGAGTAATTTTTGATAAGTTCAGATTATAAAAAAAAACAAGAAAATAAATTCTTAGCAAGGACTCTGAGATCATGACTAACATGTTGAACCAATCCAGCTTCACCACATGAATAGAAGATGTGTGGACTGTTAGCTTCATTGGCTAGCTTATGAGCTCTTCCGCCATGTCTTGAAAGCAATTCAGTCTCCACATTTCCACATTCTAAGATGGTTGCATGCCTCACCTAGAAACAAACATATGTTCACATTACATATATATTCCATGAGATGATAAAATGCAGCATATGACATTAATTGGAAATAGCATCATCACAAAGAGTAAAGTCATTAAATGGAATAAAATAAAGAGGAATAAATCATAAACATTAATTAAATTGGTTACAAAGGCTAATCAGTCTCAAATTGATTATGTTTAGTCAGCATAACAACCATATATGATTTCCATGGCTACGACTATATACCTCCATATGGAGCATCTTTAAGACTTTAAGTCAATCCCCATCAGGCCAATAATAATTAAACACATAGTTGCATATGAAATAAGCTAAAGCTGGTCTAAAAATACCTGTCCGTCAGCAGCACACGTTACGATACTTCGCTCGTCAGTCTCTGGCACGATCTTTGCCTGATACACATTGCTATCGTGACCAGAGTCAAAGGCAAGTTTAACAGAACCAGTTTCCCAATCCCATAATAAAGCAAGAAAATAATTCCCTTAAAAATTTATTTAAAAGGAAAGAAAATGATTAAACACAGTAAATTTGCGAATGATTAAAAACCACATTAATCAAAAGGTCACATTAGTCTAAAAAAAACATCATGGTCACACAAAATGTCACGTCAGTCGCACAAAAAACATTTACCTACCCGTGGACACTTGTCACAAATATAGTGGAGTCGCACAATCTAGCGATCGCACTAGACTAGATCTAGAAACCAAAATTAAAGTGCTAATATGAATTCTTTTTTGGCTTATTTTTGGAATTGATTCTAAAAGAAAATAGCTTTAATCTTGAGGAAAAAGGGAGAAAACAAAATAGTATCAATAAGAGACCTCGATTATGAAAAGGAATTGATTTGCACACTTTCAAAATTGATTTGGAGACTCTATTTGTGCATTAAATACTTGTATAGTATTAACATTGTGCTTCAACTGTTTGTGCATTATAGTGTCACATTAAGAGTGTGCTTCAACTATTTGCTAATAAAAGTCAAAATTGAATGTGATATAATCAACCTTATAATGATTTAATTTTTAGTTAGTTGTAGGAAAAATTAATGTGATTCAATCAACATTAAGTAAAATTGTATTATATATTTTATAAAATGATAAAAATGATTTAGTCAATATTATAATAATGTGATTTGGTCAAAGTTAAATGTGATTTTGTTGATGGGATAATAAAGATTTGATTATTAATTCAGTTGAGTCATAATTGTAAGTATTAATGATTATATATAATTGTATTATATATTTTATAAAAGATAAAAGATAACAAAAGAAACTAAATTAATACAATAAATGTAAGTAACAATGATGAAAACTATAATTATACAATATATTTTATAAATTGATATAAGTAAATTAAGTTATAAATGGAAGTATTAATAAATATATTACTATAATTGTATTATATATCTAATAAAATGATAAAAACAATATAATCCCATGTAACAAATGAGGTTATATAAACTTTAAGTTTCATGCAGCATATGCGAGTATTAATGATTATCAATTATTATTATTTTTTTTTCCAAAAAGATAACTTTTATTGCCACCAAATAATAAAAATAGAAACCAACCCATGGCAAACCATGAACACACTCATGGGGCATAAGTGAGCTAAACAAAGGAACCTATACTAAACTGGCTAATATCGAAACTAAAATACTACTACTAAACCAAAAAAAACTGGACCACCCGAAAAAACAACCAAAACCAGGCAGCCTAACTTTTAAAAAAGAACTTAAGTCATTCGCAATAAAAATAAGAATTATTAATATTATATTAGCTGTCAACTAATAAAAAAGAACTTAAGTCATACACAACAAAAATAAGAAATAATTTTAAAAGGATTATGAATTATAATACAGAGTAAATTGCATAAATCTCCCTGAACTTTGGCCAAATTGTATGTTTCGTCCCAACCATTACGAAAGTGCAGAATCGTCTCTGTTTGGAACCTTTGAGCAAATTTTCGTCCTTGGTTAGAACTAAAATTGCATGTTTCGAAAGTGCCAAATTGCATGTTTCATCTCAATCAGGGATGAAAATTTACTCAAAGGTTTTCTATAGGGACGATTTCTGCACTTTTGAAGTGGTTGGGCCGAAACATGCAATTTGGCCAAAGTTCATGGATGATTTATGCAATTAACTCTATAATATATAAACTTTGAGTACCATTCAACAAATGAAACTTATAGTGACTATAAAATTATGATTATATTATATATTCTTTAAAATTGATGAAAATGAATATTCAATTATATACGATAAAAGTTAGAATGTAACTATAATACTTGTGTAAAATGTGTAAATTTGAATTTCATGAAAAATATGTAAGTATTAATGATTTAACACTATAGTTATATTATAAATTTTACAAAATGATTTAAAAGAAATTAAGTTACAAAATATTCATGATTATATTACTATAATATATATTTTATAAATGATAAAAAAGAGAAATTAAATCATATAATACAAAAATTAGATTATCTAAAACTAGAGTTTCATGCTATAAATGTAAATATTATTCATTATAAAACTTTAATTATATTGTATATCTTATAAGCTGATAGAAATAAAATCAGTTCATACTCAACAACAAATAAAATTAAGTTAAAAGATTTATAAATATTTACATGTAGTTGAAGTTGGACTTTTAATAACAATATCTTGATACGTGCATCGCACATGCATGCTTGACTAGCTTTATATAAAGTCTCATGTGTTTAACGTACTTAAGAATTATTTGAATTACCATGACGTTTAATCTTTGATTTATAATACAAACTAAAACTTAGTATACAAATATGTTATATCTTAAAAAAGTATAAAATATGGTAACCTACTCTCACGTGACACACCTACAAAACACTTCATAAACTAATAATTTGTACGCACACGGGAAAAAAAGATAAATGGCCAAGTTCTATACATCTCATGTATTTTTAAACTAAATTTAATCCATGCCTAAATACCGTACATGCACGAGACTTATGACCAGTACCTCCCAAGAGAAAACAAGATATCATAACTGACCTACGTTAGAATACCTTTCACTCTTTAACGAAGCATATTAACTTGTATGCAATTTCAGATTATTTAGCAAAAAAATAAAATAAAATAAAAAATAAATAAAAAAATAAAAAAATGATGATGTAAAATTTGATTTACGTATTGTAGTTGCATAGCTATGATATAAACATATTTTTATAAACCCAATTTTGTAGATTAATATGATGTAAATGATTGGGTAAATCCATATTTACCTACTTAAACGCCATAATGTCATATTTATCTAAAAATATGCTTTAAATACATAGTACATCATGCATTCAAAACTTGTATTTTGGGCATGTATGATATTTTGATGTTTAGATTGGATATATATGGAATATCCCTATATGATGGGTAAGGTACTTAACTTTATCATATTTGAACGAGAGGCAATATACATCATTATGTTTAGGGATCGGTTAATCATACTCTTACTTTATAACATCACTCCCCTTTCTTTGTCTATAAAATTGTATTTTTTTGATATATTCTTTCGTATTTCTTTTGTCATTTAGTTAATAAAAAAAACCGGTTTAAGAAAAAGGAAAAAGATTCGGCGTTAAAGAGGGGTAAATTTAACATAAAGTAAAAAAGAAAGTTCAAATGAAGCTTTTAAAAGGGTAATTTGCAACACCCTTAATTTAATGTATGATTTAATAGAAAACAATTATTAAATAAAATTATTACCTAACAGATTGCGCTGTAAAATTCGTAAAGCGTAGAGGCAAGCTCAGCAAATCCAGATCAATGAAGTCAATCTGAACAAGGAGACAACATATGTGATATAGTATCGTGAATAAAATCCATCTCAAAAAGTAACACAGAAATAAAGTTTTTGTGAATTTTTATCTAAAAAAGGCACCCGATTAAACTATAAATGAAAATAAAAAATCTTAAGAAAATCATATGTATGATTTATCCGAGTTAGAATATGTTATAACAATGTAAACCCCCAAATGACAATTTGCAAAGATGCGTAGATTGTATTAATTGAAAAAGGATACTAACAATCGAAATACTATGAACAATGATTGCGATAAAACATGATGCTTCATCTAAAGTTGGTGTCTTCTTATCGAAACGAGGATCTAAAGAGGCATTTCTTCCTGCTGCCATTCTCTTTTTCATATTTGAGACTTTGTGAAATTGTGTGTGCCCCTATCTACCTTTTATAGTTAAAAGGTATGTCAAATTAAATGATCTAATTGATCCGACGGTCATAATTTTTAACGCTTGTATCTTTAGGGTTCACAAAATGTCAGCTAAAACTTATCTAGTTTGTACGTTCATGGGCTACGACCCAAATACTCGGTGGACATAAAATGTTCAGTGAATTATACGTTAATTTATGTTTATTTAAGTGACAATGAGAATAACCATGGAACAAGAATATAACTAATACCAATATAATGTAACATAGTTAAAAAAGGTAATGTTATTCTTGATAAAAAAAAATTACAAAAACTTACATTTATATGCTAATATAGTAAAATAGATATTTAATCTTGTTAGGAAACTAATAAAGATAATAATAATCAAAACTTAGATTAGAATAAATAATGCATCAGAATATTGAACTTTTTAACGTTAAGTGAAGTGGGAAAAATGAATCAAAATCAGATCTTCAAGACATAAATCGATGTTTCATCCCCAACTTTTATGTTTGAAAGTTGTTTTACACACAAAATTATTAGAAGATTGTGCTTATTTTATGAAAAATAAGCTACTTAAAAATATAAATTTTGCTTGGCATACACAACTTATCGAAGACTTTAGAAAAAATGGGACCAAACCTCTATCTTTTGGTTATGATAGATGCTTTTGTGAAAGTCATTGGACTTGACTATTTTAAGTCAGATGTCCCAAAACACCCTCTTTGGTGGTACAAACTGAGCTTGCAAAGCTACGTCTTAAACACTGATGCGTATTTTCATCATGATTTAAATTTATAAACTAAGAGATACAAGGACGAACACATACTAACAGGCAGAGAACCCGATCGCATGTAGCAAAGCCTAGGTAAATCTGAGTGTCGTCCCTAAGAGTTGTTGTGAAAGAAATCAAAGTATGTCATAGCACAATGATTGAGATAAGATAATGCATTTGATATAGAATGTTGGTTATGAGATAAGCGAGGTGCCAGAATCCATTAGTTGTCTAAAGCATTTGTGCAATCTTAATGTATCTCAAACCACAATCGAACATTTACCAGAAAGTATTTGTGATCTCTATAACTTGGAAATGTTGATTGTTTTTGGGTGTGAGAGTTTAACAAAGTTGCCCAGCAACTTCATAAAGATTAAAAATTTGAGGCATTTTGACATTAGAAATGCCCCACTTTTGCATATGGCTATAGGGAGTGACGAGTTAAAAAATTTACACACCATACTCTCTCTATTCTCTAATATAATTATTAGAAGAGAAAACCATTTTTCCACAACCCAACTTGAAGATTCAAATCATCTATATGGTAAAATTTTCATTAAGGGGTTGGACAAAGTGTGAAACGCAATGCAAAACATATCACAAAAGAGGCTAACTGATTTAGAGGTGGAATGGGGTGATGTCTCAGATTGTTCTCCAATGGAGAGTAACAAAAAGGAGGTCCATGATCTGTTAATGTCTTATAGTGACTGTTTAGAAGATCTAAGGCTTGTGAGCTATAGATATTTAGAGTTTTCGAATTGGGTTGGGGATACATCGTTTCTTAAAGTGACTCATGTGACGATATATGGATCTAAAAAATGTGCATCTTTACCACCACTTGGGCAGCTACTGTCACTTAAGGAACTATATATTCAAGGCATGGAAGATGCAAAAGTTGTGGGTGGGTTTGGAGTTTCTTGGGAACTGTCCTGCATTTCGTTTGTTGGAAATTCTAAGTTTTACTGTTATGCAGAGATGGGAGGTGTGGACGACCCAACAGTAGAAGTGGGGCCGAGATGCAGTGTTCCCATGCCTTCAAGTGCTATTTATAGAAGGTTGTCCTAAAGTGGTTGAAGTCTCACTTGAAGCACCACTACCTCCATTGAGGGATTTGAAAATAAGTTCGTGTATGGCGATGGTGTGTTGAGAAGTCTGGTTCTTGTAGCTCCATCAGTCACCAAGTTGGAAATAGAATCTACTTCGGGGCTTACTAACGAGGTGTGGAGGGGTGTTATATAGGATCTTAACACAGTTGAAGTATTGGAAGTCAGAAACTGTGATAAATTAAGATATTTGTTGGAACCAAAAGAAGCAGAGGCGAGTAGTAAGGTTCTTGTGAGTTTTCAAATGTTGAAAGTAATAGAATGTTAAAATTTGGCGAGTTTAGGGGAGAAAGATGAGGAAGAGTACAATTATGAGGCGAGTAGTAAGGTAGCGTTTAGTTGTAGAAAAATTTTCACATTTTTCAGTTTCAAAATTCTTTGAGAAGGGAATGGTTTTTCTTTTCTAGAGAAGAGTTGAGAATTTTGAAAACCCGTTTTGTTGGAGTTATATTTTTCCTTTTTAAAAGAATAAGAAGATTGTCACGGTGGGCACCGATGGTGGGCGGCGATGGTGGATGAGGGTGGAAGGTGAAGGTGGAGGGTGGAAGACGGCGTGATAAGAGTATGAATAGAATGAGATTGGGAAATAGTGTGTTTTATTTTAGAGAAGAAAAAAGTGAGAAGAGCATAATGGGGTTTTCATTTTTTCTATTCAAATTTGGAAAGGGAGAATTTCACTTTTTTAAAAATTGTTAGAAAAAAGTGTAACTAAACGATTTTCCATTTTTTTATTTTCAAATGAAAAATTTCTTAGAAAAATGGAGTATTTCTCTCCAACTAAACGGACTAGTTTCTCTTGTTTGAGAATAATGACTCCACATGGCTACCGCCTACCAACCTAGGATCCTTCACTTACACATTATTTTTGGCTTCTAGTTGAAGGTTTTCCTGTGTAGCAGATTTATTTATTTATTTATTTATTTATTTATTTATTTTTTTAATATCTTGTGAGCTCTTTATTTGGTAGGTAGTAGTATGTTTTTGGGACTTCAGTAAATATGTATGGTATATTCCTATAGTTGTATCGATTTTGCATCCTTACCATCCTATAATCCTATATTAGCCAAAACTTCATCTGGTTAAACTATTTCATATTTGTCGTTACCTCATTCGTTCTTGCCATAATTAACTTTAGTGGACATCTATTTATGACGTACAGTATCACAAGCAAGAACATACACAAAGTCATTGAAGGAAACTAGAAAAAAGGAAACATAACTGATCTAATTGTATGTATTACAATCTTGAAGATCTGCCAAAAAACACTTTATAGAAATCATTCAACACCTCTTCAACATATTTCTCTATACTCTATTTACATTTGCTAATAGGTATTGTTGTAACCAAGAAACATTATTCAAGAGGTCGGGGATGCTCGAAATAAAGGTTAAACATGGTAAAATTAGATTAATGAATTGGGGAAGGTGTGTGTGTTTTTCTAGAGAGAGAAAGGGAAAACTACACACACCTCCTTATTACAATGAACATCCACCTCTCCTAGTTGCCACTAGGAGAGTATTTATACTACAAGACACATAAACTATGTCCTAATGACAGAACAAGTCCTTGTGCTTTGCTACTATTGCAATTTCCACATATAACATTATTTTCAAGGCTAACAATCTCTCCCCAAAGTAATGTTATATGGGAATTGCTTACAATGTTCCCTACAAGCACAATTAATTAAAACACAATACAAAACATAAGTACAGCAACTCCGAGAGTGGTCTTCAAGCACCATAGCTTCACTTATCCATCTGAGTCTTCTCAGCTGCCATCACTTTGACTTGTAGAGGAATAATGTGAGGGAATATAATTAGGGATTAACATTGACCATTACAATACACTCTCCCCTAATTAGTGCTCTCCCCCAAACTGACAACATCTTTGATGAATGCCCTATCTCTGAAGAAGTCTTTTATGATAAACACATGCGAACCGTCTTTAGTCTTCAAACATGCAGCGGAATATGTAAAACGACTGTAGACTCGACCTTCTTCAAGATTTTCTGTTCGGGGGTACAACGTATCAACATCTTCATCTTCACCAAATGCATTCCAGCTATTCGTCTGACAATAACTCTGATATCAGAATCATCATCAAAACAAAACCTTGTGGCAAGTAGCTAAACTAGATGGAACATAATAACATAGCAATGATGATTTTGTCTACGGATGGCTGAAATATTACCGCTCGTAAGATGTATCAACACATTAAACAGGATTTATTTATTTATTATTATTATTTTTTTATGTAAATGATAAATCAATATAATCAAATGTTTTGAAGCAAAGAAACATGGGGTAATCCCAAAAGTGGATCGGGCAACTTATGTCTAGTCACTAAATAGACTTTTTTTTTTCTCTTTCCTCTTATGGATCTGGGCAACTTTCAAAATGAGCGACTCCATATAATCGCTACACGTGTCCTTAAACTTTGTGAATAAAGTACACAACTTGTAAGTGTGTGTAAGGTATATGTAAGGTATTTCGTATCGGGCAACTTGTAAATACTGGGCAACCGTATTTGGGCAACTGTACAATTTTTGTCTTTTAGTGAATAGTTACTTTAAATAAAATAATATTAAAGGACATCTGTCAACATGTACTTTGGGGCAACTTATGCATTATTGGTGGGCAACTCAAAGAACAGTTTTTTGGGCAACTTATTAATTGGGTATATAACCATTAAGAAAACACGCACCTTCTCACAACCCATTTGTATCCCACCGTGAAAATGCAAACAGTAAATCCATCCTCTCCGCCTTCCAGATCAAACCATAACAGTGACTGTTAAACATTTAAGAACCCCTATCTTTACAGCAATTTCTCTATATGGCTAATTTGAATCCGTTGTATGATGTGAAAATTAGCATTAGTGTTGGGTTTTAAGTTAACTCGACTTCAACTCTACTGCTAGTGTAAAGTCTCTACTGCCAGACACGACTCTACTGCTAGTGGAAGTATACTGCTGAGACTCTACTGCTGGAAGTCTGCTGCCATGATAACTCTGCTGCTTGGTGATAAGATTATGTACACGGCTTTGTATTTATAGTAAAGATGTTTTGTAATATTCTATTGTTTTAGAATATCTTTGTCTTGTATAGGAAGTTGATGTAAGGCCGTAGGGTTCCTTGGTGTATAAAAGGAGATCCTTGGGTTTGTCTAGAGTACGTATTATTCTAGTATTCATACACTTCAAGGTTGTAAAACCCTAGCACTATTCATCCAACGATACTCGATGAGGTTCATCAAACTAGTATTGTCACGCCAGATGATGTTGGTTTGAATAACACTAATGTTCTCTCAAAACAACAACATATAGATAACAATAAAGAGTCTGATGAATCTAGTAGAGCATCAAGTATTGGAAGTCAGAAACTGTGATAAATTAAGATATTTGTTGGAACCAAAAGAAGCAGAGGCGAGTAGTAAGGTTCTTGTGAGTTTTCAAAAGTTGAAAGTAATAGAATGTTAAAATTTGGCGAGTTTAGGGGAGAAAGATGAGGAAGAGTACAATTATGAGGCGAGTAGTAAGGTAGCGTTTAGTTGTAGAAAAATTTTCACATTTTTCAGTTTCTAATTTCTTTGAGAAGGGAATGGTTTTTCTTTTCTAGAGAAGAGTTGAGAATTTTGAAAACCCGTTTAGTTGGAGTTATATTTTTCCTTTTTAAAAGAATAAGAAGATTGTCACGGTGGGCACCGATGGTGGGCGGCGATGGTGGATGAGGGTGGAAGGTGAAGGTGGAGGGTGGAAGACGGCGTGATAAGAGTATGGTTAGAATGAGATCGGGAAATAGTGTGTTTTATTTTAGAGAAGAAAAAAGTGAGAAGAGCATAATGGGGCCCGACTTTACCAAATGCCCACCAGTGGTTTTCATTTTTTCTATTCAAATTTGGAAAGGGAGAATTTCACTTTTTTAAAAATTGTTAGAAAAAAGTGTAACTAAACGGTTTTCCATTTTTTTATTTTCAAATGAAAAATTTCTTAGAAAAATGGAGTATTTCTCTCCAACTAAACGGACTAGTTTATCTTGTTTGAGAATAATGACTCCACNTATAGGTATTTGGATATTGCTTAGGTTAGGAAATCTAACATTCCATTCACTAGGCCATATCCATATACCATTTCTGATAATATCATGAACAGTAGCTTCATCATTTAACCTAGCATCATAGATGTCCCTTCTTGTTATAAATTTGCATAAAGGACCTTGACTACACCACTTATCATACCAGGCAGATGTTTTACAGCCATTACCAACTTTGTGAAAAACATGTGGTTTCATTCTATCTCTAAGCAACATGAGATTCTTCTAACCCCAACTGTCTTTACTTTCTACCTCAAAGGCTTTTTATTTTTATATAAAATAGCTATTTCTCAAAATCACAACTTATGCAAAAATCTTTTAGTTATTTTCAAAAACTTTGTTATCGTAGAATAAATAATGTTGAGGGAGGATATTTACTAGCATTTTTTTATTGAAATAACTTGAGTATTAAGTGTCCCAAAAGAAAATATTTGATCCCATGAGAAAAGAAAGTTCAAGGATTTTAATATGTCATTTGTTGCTACATGGTTGTGATGACTTTTGACTACAAAATTTGATGGAGACATGGACCAAACCACAGAAAGTGATAAAACATTAGGCTATTGATTGATATAGCTACTTTTGTCACGGGATAAAATATCTAGTATTCAAATTAAAATCGAAATCAATTATTGTGGTTCGGAATTACAGTGATCATATATATAATACAACATGTCTTAAGTAAGAGACCAAGTTACCAATTGGATTTTAAATTTGGAGTTTTAGCTCTTTTAATACTACTAAGAATCAAAGATTAATGTTGCAACCTGATATCACCTTTCTCTTTTTAAGTATAGGAACTTTTAGTGCACTAGACGCTCTCTCTTTGTATCAAAACATCACGGATGGTCAGACCATCATCTCTAGGAACAACCTATTTGAGCTCGGTTTCTTTAGTCCAGGCAGTTCAAAGAATTGATATCTGGGGATATGGTTTAAGAACACTTCACCACATACGGTTGTATGGGTTGCTAACCGGGAGATTCCACTCATCAGTACCTTTGGGATGGTCATATTGGACAGCCAAGGGGTCTTGTCTATTGTTAATGTGGTGACACAAACATTTGGTCATCCAACTCCTTGATACCAAGCACAAATGTTAATTGATGTGAGCCCAAGTGTTGATGAATGGGCCATTATGTATTTAGAGGCCCAAGATCGTGTGAAGGAAGGGGTCTCACTAAAATTAGCATAACTTAAGCTACGGGACTCTGTTTCAGGCCCATGAGCAGCTGATTCGAAGCTTGGAATGAGGAGAACGTCGTGGTAAAAGGACTACATCGGTTTACGAAAGTTTCGAGCCCGAAAACACTGTATTTTATGAGTTATTTGCATTTCATTGTTTTTTCGGGTTTTTGGACTTTTGTTTTTTAGGTTAGTTTTCCCATCGCATGTCTTTTGAGACCAATTTGAGTTTTGCACTCCTAATTAATAAGTGCTTTGTAATCCTGGCTATTTAGTTCCAAAAAATATATATATATATAATCGGCATTCGTGTGAATCAACGATTATTCGTAGAATCGATCCTGGTATTCGTGCGAATTAACAGTCCGATTTGTGTTATCTCGTTATTAGTACTACATCATTATCCAATAGCACAGCTCTTGAATATTGGTAATTTGGTGATCAAGGATGAAACTAGTGTCATTTGGGAAAGTTTTGATTACCATGGAGATACCTTCATACCTGGAACGAAATTGGGCAATAATTTCGTAACGGGAAGAAAGAAATATTTGACATCATGGAAGAGTGCAGATGATCCTTCCCCAGGTGAGTATACAATCAGGTTCGTAATGGTTCAAGGTAAATATCCACAAGTATATATTAGCAAAGCTTCTGTTATTGAATCAAGGATTGGGCCATATGATGGTATAGAGTTTGCTGGCTAGCCAAACTATCGACGCAATTCTGATCATTTGTACAAAATTGTAAACATCAAAGATTCACATGAATATAAGAGGTCGGGATGTTAGGATTGATGATAACACTAATCATGGTTAGAGAGAGAAGGTAGAGAGAGAAAGTAAAGAGATAAAGATGAAAGAATGTATTTTATTAGATATGAAAGATGAATGAACTACACACTATTCCCACGCCCCTCATGGAGAGTCATGAGGGGTATTTATAGGTTCCTAACATCAATACTTTGCCTCTTGTATATTATTAAAGTCATTGTGTCAAGAGTCTAAAATGCTTATTTTTTTAGGATGGTTGGGTGGTTCTAGTGCATGTAATTATTGGAAGGTTATTAATTCCTTGATTTGCCTTCATCTTAAAACTATGCATGGGCTAGGCCTAATGTAATACAAATGGGCCGTAATACAAAACAATAACTAGAACTATATAAATGTCATCTAATATGCCCCCGCAGTTGGAGCGGGAGGAGGCCGGACACTCAAACTGGATCTAAATTCTTCAAACAAAGCCAAAGGTAGTCCCTTGGTGAAGATATCGGCGTACCGATAGTGAGAGGGAACATGTAGAACGCGTACTTGACCGGCGGTAACCATGTCACGTACAAAATGTATGTTTATCTCAATATTTTTCGTGCACTGATGTTGAACTGGGTTAGCAGACAGATAAATGGCACTAACGTTATCACAGTAGACAAGTGTAGCAAATGATAACGGAGAATGTAGCTCACAAAGCAAATTACGAATCCATGCAGTCTCAGCCACAACGTTAGCAACACCTCTATATTCAGCTTCGGCACTGGAGCGGGAGAGGGTGTGCTAATGCTTGGATGACCAAGACAATAAATTATCACCTAAAAAGAAACAGTAACCTGAGGTAGACCGTCGTGTGGAGGGGCAACCTGCCCAATCAGCATCTGTATAACCAACAAGAGAAGTAGTAGAAGAGGAGTATAAATGAAGATCAAACTCAGAGTCCCCTGAACGTATCGCATGATACGCTTGAGAGCAGCAAAATGAGGCTCTCACAGATCGTGCATATAGAGACAAATCTGCTGTACTGCATAAGATATATCCGAACGTGTAAACGTGAGATACTGAAGCCCACCTGCAAGACTACGATATAAAGTTGGATCCTGAATCGGAACACCTTCTGGACCCAGTTTAGACTCTGTATCAATGGGAGTCCGAGAGGGGTTACAATTGGCCATGTTAGCATGCTCAAGAAGCTAGAGAGCATACTTCCTCTAAGACAAAAACAACCCTGTAGAATGACGAACAACAGAGATACCAAGAAATAATTAAGTTCCCCGAGATCAGTCATGTCAAACTTACTATGTAAGAAACCAATAATCTGCTGGAGGAGAGCAGTAGATGATGCTGTAAGAATGATTTCTTCCACATATATAAGTAAATAAGCAACCTCAGACCCTGTCGATATATAAATAGTGAAGAATCACATCGACTGTGGTAAAATCCAACCCTGGTGGCATAACCTACAAACCGCTGAAACCAAGCACGAGGTGCTTGTTTCGGTCCATATAGCGATCTTTGCTAAATACAAACATGGTGAGAGTATCGAGAGTCAACAAACCCCGGGGGCTGATGCATATAGACAGTCTTAGATAAATCACCATTAAGAAATGCATTCTTAACGTCAAGCTGATGAATAGGCCACCAGCTAGAGACAACAAGGCTAAGAACAGTGCGAATGGTGGCCGGTTTCACAACTGGGCTAAACGTCTCATCACAATTAACACCAAGTTGCTGACTATTGCCATTAGCAACCAAACGAGCCTTATATCTGCATAAAACTTGTGCTTAAATAACCACACCGAGCGAACCAAANCCCAAAAAGATGCACGGGGTTGCTCGTGGTGCGAGTTTGTGAGGGGAGTGAAGGTGTGGGTAACAAAGGCACCCGAATATGCGTAATCGGGAGTAGTCGGGTTCTTTGTGAAAAAGTCTTGTGTAGGGGATTTCGTTGTTTATGGCGGTTGAGGGTAGAAGGTTGAGGAGATATGTGGCCATGTGGATGGCCTCGACCCAAAAGGTAGGTGGTAAGTGTGCTTGAAAGAAGAGGGTAAAGATGACGTTATTTATTGTGCGGATCATTCTTTCCGCCTTGCCATTTTGTTGAGAGGTTTTTGGGTAAGAAAATCTAAGTTGTATACCGTGTTTGGCAAAAAGTGTGTGGAGTCGGTTATTATCGAACTCACCACCATGATCACATTGAAAACTCTTGATTTCACATTTAAATTGATTTTTAACAAAATTACGAAAATGTAAAAATTTATCGAACATGTCAGATTTAGAGCGTAGGGGATAAATCCATAAATAGCGAGAGAAATGATCAAGAAAGAGAACATAATATTTGAAACCACTAGGACTAATAATAGGAGAAGTCCACAAATCAGAATGAATAATATCAAAGCAATTTTCAACAATAGAATCCGAACTATCAAACGGAAGCTTCACATGTTTGCCAAGTTGGCAAGCATGACAAACATCAGTAGACTTTTGTTTATTACACGAAATAAAATGACGGGAAATAAGGGAGCATAGCACTTCGTCACTGGGATGACCGAGACGTTGATGCCACATGGAGGAGCTTGTGGAGAGAAAAGCAGTATGGATAGTTGATGGTTTGGTAACTGGATAGAGATTGCCCGAACTGTCACATCGGAGGAGGATGTGGCGAGTCAAGAAATCTTTCACAGAGAAACCACAAGGGTCAAATTCAATAGTGCAATTATTATCCCTAGTAAATGACGAACATAAATAAGGTTTTTTGATGATATTAGGGGTGACAAGTACATTATGGATGTGAAGAGGGCGATGAAGGGCGGGAATAATGCTATGGCCAATGTTAGTAACGGGAATAGAATTACCGTCACCAACATGAATAGATGGGTGTATGTTTATTAAAAAGAGTACTTAAATTACTTGAATTAAAAGTTAAATGAGAAGAGGCACCTGTCTCCATGTTCCAAGTAGGGTTCTACAAAGTCATAGTGTTAAAAGCACTAGGAAGTAGAGGTGGCAATTTGTGCCCAAAATAAAAAAGATAGGCTAATTTTGGCTACTTTGTGAAAGACTTGGGCACATTTAGCCCCCTTCTTTTTTTGAAATGGGCATATTTAGCCCATTAAAAAGTTAAATGGGCACTAACGGGCACATATTTTCTCTTAATTGAAGAACATTATAATCGTTTTTAAAGAAAAACTTATATATATAGTATATTTAATTTTTTAAATATAAATGAAGTATTACGTTTAAAGAATTTATTTCGTCATTTTTGGTCTTCTATAAAGCGATTTATATAACATGTGTCCGTTTAGCCCGTGCCCGTTCTAGCCCGTGCCCATTGTAGCCCGTGCCCATTCTAGCCCGTGCCCACCCGGCCCGCCCGTTTTGCCACCTCTACTAGTGAGTGGAAGTAGCTTGAGACGGGTACGAACCCGGAGCTGCTCCAAGTATACCATTTGATGAATTTGGAACCTGCTGAAAATTCTTGGGATACATAGGGGTGGTTTGGGCTTGGTGATGGTATTGGGTTGCTGGAGTAGGAGTATATATGGTGATGGTATAATGGGGTGTTAACAGGTTGCATGGTGGGCTGTGGTTGGTAATGGATAGGGGATTGGGCCATGCGACTGTTGTAACATCTGGGAGGAGCCCAACTTATATTATTTTGGTGAAAGTGGGATTTACCAGGTACAGAACCAACACCACTTGCGACATTATTTTTGTTGATTGCAATCCTTCCCTATTTCGATGATCATGAATGAACTTACAACGATCACCGAACTTACATGTCCCTTTATTGAAGTGATTACATAGGTGTGGTAGGCTTTGAGATTTATGAATGGATGCATTAGAAGTACCTTTATGATCGGATGTTGGAGGTGGAGGAGAAGGGGGTGTTGTCATCAACGGCCATAGTTTCCAATTTTAAGTTTTGTACATTCGTTCTTTGTGGTTGAAGAGGCGGCAGAGAGTGGAGTACGTTTGACCATTGGTACAGTAAACAATTACTATAAACTTTCACTAGGTAGAAATTGAAACAAAGTAGACGCACCCTTATCCCTTAAACAACCAATTGATAATTGATATGAAACCAAATTAGAGTTCAACAATTGCTGCAAGATTTATTAAGGTGAACAAAATAATAAATACTAAAAAAGAAAGGGTTTTTAGCAGATTGAAGAACACAGGCATGAGGATGGAGAAATTTTAAGACGGGATTTTGGAGGATATTGAGAGGAAAATTAGATGGCTCTGGTTACCATATTGGAAGGTTATGAATTCCTTGATTTGCTTTTGCCTTCATCTCAAAACTGTATATATTTGGTTACATGTGATGATTCTAGAAACTATGTATGGGCTAGTCCTAATATAATACAAATGAGCTATAATACAATATATAAATGTCATCTAATAGTAATATGATGGGTAAAGGTACATGGAAGGTGCTAAAGGGTTAAAATGGTCATTTATGTATACCAAGAAAGAAAAGACATGTAGAATTTTGACCAATACCCAATTTGAACCTTAAAATGTCATATTTACCCGACCAAAATTCATAATGCCATATATACCCAATTTAATCATCAAATGTGTCGTATTTCCCCAATATATTATTTAACCTATTAAAACTCAATTTACATTTTTTAATTACCAATTATACCCTTCTCAATGTTTTGTGTGACCTGATCATGAACGTATTTGGAATATTCATTTATTTGTTATCATGGTCGAAATGTTATCTTAGATATGATAATATATTAAAAACTTTCGTAGACCTCTTTGATTAAGTGTTACTGTATTTCGTTCTTGTACTCCAAATCAATTAAAACCATCTTAACCCATTTCTCTTTTAAATTATACCTTCTGAGATGTCCACTTTGTCAAAATTATAATTTTGAACTTCATGTGGCTGCATAACACTATAAATTGAAACTGTATATGAGTGGTTAAGTGGGCGAAGGTAAAAAGTGTTTGATAAGTGTTTTTACTGCACTAAGCATCTTCTATCAATTTCATAAGAAAGAACTCAGACAAATATGTTCTTAGTATTAATTTTGTATTAAAGGTATAATGGGTATATGATAATGTGAAATGAGCTTTAATTGCTTTAATAATAAAATGGGTAAATATGTCAATTTTAGTATTTAAGTTGGGTATATATGGTATTATGATTTTTAATAGGACAAATATGACATTCAAGAGTTTAATTGGGTATATATGGAATTAACTCTATTATATAAATAATATAAAGGAAATAAAGCTAATTGATAGAGACCTTTGTATAGAAAACTATTCAATATGTATACGTCTACCGTTAGATAATTGGGATATAATCTTTACCTCAGAAAGTATGATAACTAATTGAAGGATGATTAGGTGGAGTTGTTTTGTCTTAAGCATGCGCTGTATGTAGTTGACTATTTTTCCGTTTGGTCAATACCAGAAAGAATGACCAAAATAGTAGTCAATGAAGTTTAGTCTTTTCCATCAACCCATAAAAAAGAAATTAAGTTGTGCGAAAGTAGAAATTCAGAAGTTTAATATATATATTGATATAATTGAAACCGTAATGTTAATCCCTTATATTACCTTTTTCATTCTATTGCTACCTGCATGTACTTCATTAGAAACCATAGCCGCGTTTCTGAACATCACAGATGGTGAGACCATTGTTTCGGGGAACGAAAGATTCGAGCTGGGCTTTTTCAGTCCTGGCAGTTCGAAGAATCGTTACCTGGGAATATGGTTTAAGAACACATCACCTTTTTCCGTTGTATGGGTTGCTAACAGAGAAATTCCGCTTATCAATAATTTAGGCTTGGTCAAATTGGACAGCCATGGTATACTGTCTCTTATTAATAGTGGTGGTACAGTCATATGGTCATCTAACACCTCTGCAACCAGTCCGAATGTCAAACCCACAGCACAACTCTTAGATAGTGGGAATCTGGTAATTAAGAATGAAAATAGTGTTTTATGGCAAAGCTTTGATTACCCTGGAGATACCATCCTACCAGGTATGAAATTGGGCAAAAACTTTATAACAGGAAGAGAAATATACGTGACATCATGGAGGAGTGCAGATGATCCTTCCCCAGGTGAGTATACAGTCAGGTTCTTAATGGTAAAGGGTAAATATATACAACTATATATTAGGAAAAAATCAGTTATTCAAACAAGAATCGGACCTTATGATGGAATTAAGTTTGCTGGGATACCAAACTATAAACGTGAAAGGTACGTAGTACTTGTTATCAACCAAAAGGAGATGTATTATTTGTGTGCTTATAATAACATCACGTCCTCAATAAAGTCAGTAGTGACTCCTGGTGGCAAGCTTGAGAACTGGCAACTAAATACGCTCAACCAAGAATGGATGCAAGATTTCACCCTACCCATTGATTCTTGCGACAACTTCGGAATATGTGGCCCATACGGAAGTTGTAGTACTGCCACTTTTCCTAATTGTGCGTGCTTGAAAGGGTTTGAACTGAAAACCCCAGAGGAACTAAATTTTTATAATTGGACTAATGGATGTAGACGGAGCAGAGCCTTAGATTGTGGGCCTGGAGAGGGATTTCTCAAGTTGGAAAGCATGAAATTGCCAGACACGCAAAATGCTGTGTTCAATGGCAGCATGAGCCTACAGGAATGTGAGGTAGCTTGCAAGGATAACTGCTCGTGCACCGCCTATGCAAATCCAAACATCAGTCGCGGTGGAGTTGGATGCTTGCAGTGGTTTGGTGAATTGATCGACGTCCGTGTGTACTCAATAAACGGACAAGATCTTTATGTTAGACTGGCAGACTCTGAATTATTAGGTAAGCAATATATCATTTATTATGATGCAACTACAGTCTTATGTTTATTGTGATGTTCCATTCTATTCTAATAGACAAGTATGCGACTATTAGCTTGACCCTGAAAATACTTTTGTTTGTGTTTGAAAATGGTTGCATGTTAAACAGGTAGCATGTGTTGCTGGTTTGTTTGTTTTGAATGCAATTTAAACTTGATCTTTGAATATCATGACTCATAAACAGTAGGAACATGGCCTCCAGATCTAGCTTTAGCTAAATAAATGTGTACTCACCATGCTCATATCAACATATATACTTGATCAGCTGTATAGGGGAGGAGGAGGAGGATGGAAATTAATGATACCGTGTCATGTTTTAAGATGAGCTTATTGACTCACAAGCAGATAATAGGTTGTTGATCACTTTAGGATGCTCATGGATTGTTCTCAAAGAAAAGTCATTGTGTCAGGAGTCTAACATGCTCAGAGCACTGGGTATGGTGGCGAGCTCACCTTCGCCGAGCAGACGTGGCAGCTCGCCGAGCTTCGCCACTGCACCGCCCCCCCCCTGTTGGTTAATATGTGTTACTGTGTTCCCAGATTAGGGTTAAGATAATCAATGAGTACCGGATATTCACTTGAAATCGTGGTATCACTTTCCAATAGAAACTATTCGACCCTATGCCTGGGTTACACGAATATCTCTATGGGATAAGACCAAGTGATGTTCTTGTTTTAGGCACAAATCAAGAACAGAAGCGTATTCAAGTGTTTAGGGTTTGTGTTGATCGTATTCATGCAGAATGTTGTGACCTCTATTTATAATAGAGTTTACTCAAACCCTAGCCCATGGAATTATGTATAATTAACGGCCCATTAATTATAACATAATACTTTCCATAATAGTAGGATTCAGTGGTTAAAACGAGCAGCACTTTGAATCATCAGTACTTTGCATCAGCAGTACTTTGAATCAGCAGTACTTTGAATCAGCAGCAGAGTCAGAAGTAGAGTCTAGCAGCAGAGCAGTAGAGTCTAGCAGCAGAGTCTAGCAGTAGAGTCTACTAGTATAACCACAATTGAGTCAGGGTGTTCATGGACCAAATGGGTGTACACTCCGTACCTCCAAACCCATTACCAGGTGTGAACTCATCCCTCAAGTGCACTAAATTTTCCAACAATCCTCCCCAAATTTAGTTCACTTCCTTTGCATGAAAAAATAAACATAAAACAAAACAAGTGCATAAATGAAAATATCCTGAGGATTGAATTTCCACATTAGTACATATACGTTCAAATATTCGAGAATCAGGGTGTTCTAAGAATTGAACCCTTCAACCCATTTGAATACCTGAAGATAAATACACACAAGTTTTCAAACACTTAAATACTCCTGACACTATTACAAGCCATGTGTCCATATCCAATTCATAAATGTTGTAAAAGCTAAAAGTCCAAAGCTTCCTGAAGCGGCAAAACTTCAACATTTACATAGGTGGTTCATCTTTTAATCATGCTCCTGCTCAGCACTTTGTCAAAGAAAATAACCATTAAGAAGTGAAGACTTCATCCTCCTTTCCAGCAGGTAACAAGCACAACCTTGGGATGTAATATAAAACATGTGCTTCAGTCCACAAAATGTTCAGCTTTCCACATTGAACTCAGCTTCCAAGTTTCCTTAGAAGGGAGTTGGGTATCTTTGCATTCAGTGACTAAGTAGGACTTAAACCCATCCCTGTAGCAGACTTTAAAACCAAGTCTCTAGCCAAACCCTTCGTCAAGTGATCAGCTAAGTTTTGTTGAGATCTAACAAACTCTATAGATACCACCCCATTCATGATGAGCTCACGAATCATGCTATGCCTGACACCTAAGTGTCTAGACTTCCCATTGTACATCTGGCTATAAGCCTTTGCCAATGTAGCAGCACTATCACAACGGATAGAAATAGGTGCTATAGGTTTAGGCCACAATGGAATCTCAAGAAGCAGGTTTCTCAACCATTCAGCTTCTTTACCAGCAGCAGCTAAAGCCACAAATTCAGATTCCATGGTTGAACTGGTAATGCAAGTTTGTTTCTTGGATGCCCAAGAAATTGCACCTCCACCAAGTAGGAATACCCAGCCACTGGTAGATGAATTATCTTCAGTGTTACTGATCCAACTTGCATCAGTGTATCCTTCCAACACTGAAGGATAACCAGTATATGAAAGACTATAATCCATAGTTCTTTTCAAATACTTAAAGACCCTCTGAATTGCTTGCCAGTGATGAGCACTAGGATTACTAGTATACCTGCTCAGTTTACCCACTGCAAAAGCAATATCAGGTCTAGTACAAGTCATGGCATACATCAAGCAGCCAATTACCCTAGAATACTCAAGTTGAGATACAGCTTTGCCAGTATTAGGCATTAGCTTCTCACTTGTATCCATAGGAGTACTCACTGGAGTACAATCAAAGTAATTAAATTTCTTTAACACCTTCTCAATGTAATGAGACTGTGAGATAGAAATCTTGTTACTTTCATGTTTAATCCTAATACCAAGGATAACATCTGCCTCCCCCATATCCTTCATGGAGAACTTTGATGACAAAAATTCTTTTGTAAGATCAACTTGATTTTGGTCAGTGCCAAAGATCAACATGTCATCAACATATAGACAAATGATGACTCCTTTACCAGATTCATCAAATTTGCTATATACACATTTGTCAGCCTGGTTAAGTGAATAACCACTAGACAAAACCACTTCATCAAATTTTTGATGCCATTGCTTAGGTGCCTGTTTTAGTCCATAAAGAGACTTAATCAGTTTACACACCTTGTTTTCATTGCCAGGCATGATGAAGCCCTGAGGTTGTTTCATGTAAACTTCCTCATCTAAATCACCATTCAAGAAAGCTGTCTTCACATCCATCTGATGAATAATCAGATTGTGAATTGATGCCAAAGCAATTAGCAATCTTATGGTACTGATACGAGCCACAGGGGCATAAGTATCAAAATAGTCTATTCCTGACTTTTGTTTAAAGCCCTGAATAACTAGTCTTGCCTTGAACTTTTCAACAGTTCCATCTACCTTCATTTTCTTTTTGAAAATCCATTTGCAACCTAGAGGTGTGCAACCAGGTGGTAGATCAGTCAACACATAAGTGTTATTGCCCATGATGGAATCCATCTCATCATTAACTGCTTCTTTCCAGAAAGCAACATCCTGGGACTTCATTGCTTCTTCAAATGTTTTGGGATCATCCTCAATAATGAAGCAATATGAGTATTGGTCAGAGACCTCACTCCTTGTACCTTCAATTAAGTATAATTGAAACTCAGGTCCAAATGACTTTGGAGTCCTCACCCTATTGCTCCTTCTGAGCTCAGGTTCAGGTTGTTGTTCCACAACCTCAGCAGGAACCTCAGCAGAAACCACATCAGGTTCTTCTGAAGCACCATTGTCATTGGTTCCATTTGGAATCCTTTGACTTGGTCTAGGGATAGATGAAAATCTATTCTCATCAAAGAGTGCATCCCTTGATTCAATTATAGAGTTAATTGAAACAGATTCATTAGGTTCAATGACATAGAACCTATATGCCTTGGAATGCTCAGCATATCCAACAAAGATGCATTCAATGCCTCTTTCACCCAAAGTTTTCTGCTTTGGATCAGGGAGTCTTACAACAGCCCTACAACCCCAAATCCTGAGAAAGTTCAGGTTGGGTTTTCTTTTAGTCCAGAGTTCATAAGGGGTAACCTTGTTCCTTTTGTTGGGAACCCTATTTAATAAATAGCAAGCTGTTAACATAGCTTCACCCCAGAACCCTTGACTCAGCCCTGAATAGGACAACATGGAATTAACCATCTCCTTCAGCACCCTGTTTTTCCTTTCAGAAATACCATTTTGCTGAGGAGTATAGGGAGCAGTCGTTTCATGGATTATACCAACAGACTGAAAATACAGAGTATCCATGTACTCACCTCCCCTATCAGTCCTAAATCTTTTGATTAGAGACCCTTGTTGCAATTCAACTTCAGTTTTAAATACTTTAAATTTATCTAATGCTTCATCCTTAGTATGTAACAAATAAACATAACAAAACCTAGAAGCATCATCAATAAAAGTCACAAAGTATTTCTTATTCCCCAAAGAGGGAGTAGCATGCAAATCACATAGATCACTATGAATCAGTTCCAACACTTTAGTTTCACGTTTTACACTTTGAAAAGGTTTCTTAGTTATTTTGTTCATCATACAAGTTTTACACTTTTTAGTGTCCATATCAAAGGCTGGAATTAATCCATCCTTAGACATATCTTGCATTCTTTTAAAGTGTACATGGCCAAGTCTAGCATGCCATAAGTTTGAATCATTCAATTTAGTGGTTGACATAAAAGCAGAATTAACATTATCATGCACAATATTAAGCCTGAACATTTGATTACACAAATAGCCAAAACCAATAAACACACCATGTTTAGACAAAACATACTTATCAGATTCAATTACTTGTTTATAACCACAATTATTCAAAACACTACTAGAAACCAAATTCTTTCTAATATCAGGAACATGTAAAACATTAAACAAAGAAACAATCTTTCCAGAACTAAACTTCAAATCCACACATCCTTTTCCATGCACCAGGGCAGTTGACTCGTTTCCCATATGAAGAATAGAACCATCATTCATTGACTCATAAGTCTTGAACCAGCTTCTATCTTTACACACATGAATTGTAGCTCCAGAGTCAACCCACCAAGCAACATCATCATCCTGCACAAAGTAAATTTCAGATATATATGTAACATAATAAATCTCAAAAGACTTATTAAACATATTCTGACCTTTCAGAGAATTGGTGTTGCCATTCCCTCCACTTGTGCCTGATCCATTGGATTTGTTTCCAACTTTACCACCCTTGCAATCTTTCCTGAAGTGTCCAGGTTTCCCACACTTCCAACAAGTCACTTTTGGTTTCTTGTTAAGATCATCTTTGGTGTTATCATGATGCTTACGCTTGCCCTTGTTGTCATTGTTCCTGGAGGAGTTGTTATGCTCCACCATATTGACAACTGATGGACCAGTAGCATTGCTACTCTTTGGCTTGTCAATGTCTTGTGCTTTGAGTGATTCCTCAATGCGCAAGTGACTGCCCAACTCAACAAGAGTTAACTCCTCCTTCTTATGCTTAAGCATATGCTTGAAATCTTTCCAAGAAGGAGGTAGTTTATCGATGATACAAGAGACTGAAATAGCCTCATCCATGTTCATCTTGTGTTGTGTGAATCGACCAAGTATACTAAGAAGTTCATTGTATTGTTCCATGACAGGTCTAGAATCAACCATTTTGTAATTGTTAAAATTACTTACAAGGAACTTCTTACTTGATGCATCCTCAGCCATATACTTGGCTTCCAAGGAATCCCATAGTTCTTTAGAAGATTCAACATTCTGATAAATATCAAAGAGTGAATCAGACATACCATTGAGGATTAAACCTCTGCAAACATAGTCATCATTCTCCCACTTGCTTCTTGCTCTCATCTGTTCCATGGTAGCATTATCCCCATGATCTTCAGGAATATTAGAAGTGAGAACAGACACAACATTCATGCTTGTAAGCAGGAACTGCATCTTCTTCTGCCATCTTCTGAAATCAACACCTTCAAACTTTTCCAGCTTGGAAAAGTTAGCAGCCATATGTCTCATGACAACAACCATTGATTATCACTAATAGTTTCTATTGATTGTTGGTTAATATGTGTTACTGTGTTCCCAGATTAGGGTTAAGATAATCAATGAGTACCGGATATTCACTTAAAATCGTGGTATCACTTTCCAATAGAAACTATTCGACCCTATGCCTGGGTTACACGAATATCTCTATGGGATAAGACCAAGTGATGTTCTTGTTTTAGGCACAAATCAAGAACCTAATCGTATTCAAGTGTTTAGGGTTTTTTTTTAATCGCTATCATGCAGATGTGTTATGACCTCTATTTATAATAGAGTTTACTCAAACCCTAGCCCATGGAATTATGTATAATTAACGGCCCATTAATTATAACATAATACTTTCCATAATAGTAGGAATCGGTGGTTATCAGTGGAAACAATATTACCACTAGCAGTGGTAATATTAACACTAGCCGTGGTAATGTTAACACTATCAGTGGAAACTAACAGCAGAATCCACTGTCAGCAGAATCCACTATCAGTGGGAACTGCTAGCACTATCAGTGGGAACTGCTCAGCAGAAACAACACTTCCTGCTGAAACACACTATAACCATTATTGAGTCAGGGTGTTCAGGGACCAAATAGGTGTATACTCCATACCTCCAAACCCATTACCAGGTGTGAACTTATCCCTCAAGTGCACTAAATTTTCCAACACCCCCTCGTTGCAGCTCGCCATTTTGCCCCTCTTCACTTCCACGGCGAACTAAAAAATCTGATTTTGTGTCAGATATTTCTTTTTTCTCTCTTTTTTTTCCCTTCTTCCCTTTGTTTTTGATTTTGTGTTTTTATTGTAGTGTGTTATTTGAAACTTTGGAAGTATGTGTAGTGTGTGTGTGCAGCAGCAGCCGCCACACGTTGAAGAAGATGAAGATAGTTGTTTTTTTTTTTTTTTTTTTTTTTTTTTTTTTNGGAACATGTTAATGTATATTTAGAACAGTTAAGATTTACTTTTTTTTTTTTTAATTTTTTTTAATAATTATTTTTTATGTGTTAATTTGTAATTTTAATTATTAGTGAAATGAATTTATTTTATTTAATGAAATGAATAAAAAAATAAAGTTGTAAGTGGTGGGGCCCAAATGAAGAAGTTGAGGTTAGTTCTTAGTGAGGAGGGGGTAGTTGTGAAAAGGTGTTGGGGTGATGTGGCACCGGTGGGTCAAACGAAGAGGTTTGGCTTGCCACCACACCCACTGCTCTCATCTTTTAGGATAGTACACCAACAGAAAAAGACATGTACGTAATGTTTGACCATTCATCTATTATAAAGATAACATAAAAGAAATATATTCAACTGATAGAGAAACCTTTGTAAGTTTGTATCAGAAAAGATTTAATATGTATACGTGTTAATTGGAGTGTTAATTCTTTATTTGTTTGTAGAAAACTGTTATATATATTTTTATTGGTCTATACCAAAAAAGTCTTTGTTCTTGAAAGAATGGATAAAATTAGTAGTCAATGAAGTCTAGTATGTATTATCCATCCATGTAAAGAAATTAAGTTGTGGGAAAGTAGAATAATAGAAGTTGTATAAATTAATATGAATCAAACGATGATGTTACTCCCCTGTATTACCTTCTTCTTTCTATGGCTAACTACTTGTAGTTCATTAGAAACAATAGCTGTGTTTCAAAACATCACAGATGGTGAGACCATTGTTTCGGGAAACAAAAGATTCGAGCTGGGATTTTTTAGCCCAGGCAGCTCGAAAAACCGATACCTGGGGATATGGTATAAAAACACATCACCTCGTTCGGTTGTATGGGTTGCTAACCGAGAAACACCACTAATCAATAACTTAGGCATGGTCAAACTGGACAGCCATGGTATCCTGTCTATTGTAAATAGTGGTGGCACAGTCACTTGGTCATCTAAGACATCTGCATCAATCACGAATGTCAATTCTACCGCACAACTCTTGGATAATGGCAATCTGGTAATTAAAGATGAAGATAGTGTCTTATGGCAAAGTTTTGATTACCCTGGAGATACCTTCATATCAGGAATGAAATTAGGCAAAAACTTCATTACAGGAAAAGAGACGAACCTAACATCATGGAAGAGTGCAGATGATCCTTCCCCAGGTGAGTATACAGTCAGGTTCTCAATGGCTAAAGGTAAATATATACAAGTATATATTACAAAAAGTTCTGTCATTGAAACAAGAATTGGACCAATATTTCGTTCTTGTACACCAAATCAATTAAAACCATCTTAACCCATTTCTCTTTTAAATTAAACCTTCTGAGATGTCCACTTTGTCAAAATTATAATTTTGAACTTCATGTGGCTGCATAACACTATAAATTGAAACTGTATATGAGTGGTTAAGTGGGCGAAGGTAAAAAGTGTTTGATAAATGTTTTTACTGCACTAAGCATCTTCTTTCAGTTTCATAAGAAAGAACTGAGACAAATATTGTTCTTAGTATTAATTTTGTATTAAAGGTATAATGGGTATATGATAATGTGAAATGAGTTTTAATTGCTTTAATAATAAAATGGGTAAATATGACAATTTTAGTATATATGATATTATGATTTTTAATAGGACAAATATGAAATTCAAGAGTTTAAATTGGGTATATATCAATGTTCTAAAAGGCGTGAGGCGTGGCGTGGCGGCACAGCCACGCCTCAAGCCTTACGAGCCTTTGCGAAACCTTGGCGTTTCTTAAGGCGTACTTAAGGCGGCAACAAAATATTTATAAATTTATGTATTTATAATTTTATATCATTTTATAAGAGCAATTTCAAATACTAAAGCCCAAATTCCAAATAGTCAGGCCCAAATACGAGGCCCAAGTAGGAATTAAGTTTTGAAATTACGAGGCCCAAGAAAGAAATAACCCAAATACTTGAAATTCAAGCCCAAATCCGTAAATCCCCTAAATACTTCTAAAAATGGCGCCACGCCTTACCAAAAGGCACGCCTTTTCGCGCCTTATTCCACGCATTTTCACACGACGCCTATACCTCACGCCTTGGTCCATTTCGTGGCGCCGAGACCACGCCTCGCGCCTTGGCGCGCCTTTTAGAATTAACCCTATTATATAAATAATATAAAAGAAATAAAGCTAATTGATAGAGACCTTTGTATAGAAAACTATTCAATATGTATACGTCTACCGTTAGATAATTGGGATATAATCTTTACCTCAGAAAGTATGATAATTACTAATTGAAGGATGATTAGGTGGAGTTGTTTTGTCTTAAGCATGCGCTGCATGTAGTTGACTATTTTTCCGTTTGGTCAATGCCAGAAAGAATGACCAAAATAGTAGTCAATGAAGTTTAGTCTTTTCGATCAACCCATAAAAAAGAAATTAAGTTGTGCGAAAGTAGAAATTCAGAAGTTTAATATATATTGATATAATTGAAACCGTAATGTTAATCCCTTATATTACCTTTTTCATTCTATTGCTACCTGCATGTACTTCATTAGAAACCATAGCCGCGTTTCAGAACATCACAGATGGTGAGACCATTGTTTCGGGGAATGAAAGATTCGAGCTGGGCTTTTTCAGCCCTGGCAGTTCGAAGAATCGTTACCTGGGAATATGGTTTAAGAACACATCACCTTTTTCCGTTGTATGGGTTGCTAACAGAGAAATTCCGCTTATCAATAATTTAGGCTTGGTCAAATTGGACAGCCATGGTATACTGTCTCTTATTAGTAGTGGTGGTACAGTCATATGGTCATCTAACACCTCTGCATCCAGTCCGAATGTCAAACCCACAGCACAACTCTTAGATAGTGGGAATCTGGTAATTAAGAATGAAAATAGTGTTTTATGGCAAAGCTTTGATTACCCTGGAGATACCATCCTACCAGGTATGAAATTGGGCAAAAACTTTATAACAGGAAGAGAAATATACGTGACATCATGGAGGAGTGCAGATGATCCTTCCCCAGGTGAGTATACAGTCAGGTTCTTAATGGTAAAGGGTAAATATATACAACTATATATTAGGAAAAAATCAGTTATTCAAACAAGAATCGGACCTTATGATGGAATTAAGTTTGCTGGGATACCAAACTATAAACGTGAAAGGTACGTAGTACTTGTTATCAACCAAAAGGAGATGTATTATTTGTGTGCTTATAATAACATCACGTCCTCAATAAAGTCAGTAGTGACTCCTGGTGGCAAGCTTGAGAACTGGCAACTAAATACGCTCAACCAAGAATGGATGCAAGATTTCACCCTACCCATTGATTCTTGCGACAACTTCGGAATATGTGGCCCATACGGAAGTTGTAGTACTGCCACTTTTCCTAATTGTGCGTGCTTGAAAGGGTTTGAACTGAAAACCCCAGAGGAACTAAATTTTTATAATTGGACTAATGGATGTAGACGGAGCAGAGCCTTAGATTGTGGGCCTGGAGAGGGATTTCTCAAGTTGGAAAGCATGAAATTGCCAGACACGCAAAATGCTGTGTTCAATGGCAGCATGAGCCTACAGGAATGTGAGGTAGCTTGCAAGGATAACTGCTCGTGCACCGCCTATGCAAATCCAAACATCAGTCGCGGTGGAGTTGGATGCTTGCAGTGGTTTGGTGAATTGATCGACGTCCGTGTGTACTCAATAAACGGACAAGATCTTTATGTTAGACTGGCAGACTCTGAATTATTAGGTAAGCAATATATCATTTATTATGATGCAACTACAGTCTTATGTTTATTGTGATGTTCCATTCTATTCTAATAGACAAGTATGCGACTATTAGCTTGACCCTGAAAATACTTTTGTTTGTGTTTGAAAATATATGGTTGCATGTTAAACTGGTAGCATGTGTTGCTGGTTTGTTTGTTTTGAATGCAATTTAAACTTGATCTTTGAATATCATGACTCATAAACAGTAGGAACATGGCCTCCAGATCTAGCTTTAGCTAAATAAATGTGTACTCACCATGCTCATATCAACATACTTGATCAGCTGTATAGGGGCGGAGGAGGAGGATGGAAATTAATGATACCGTGTCATGTTTTAAGATGAGCTTATTGACTCACAAGCAGATAATAGGTTGTTGATCACTTTAGGATGCTCATGGATTGTTCTCAAAGAAAAGTCATTATGTCAGGAGTCTAACATGCTCATCTTTTAGGATAGTACACCAACAGAAAAAGACATGTACGTAATGTTTGACCATTCATCTATTATAAAGATAACATAAAAGAAATATATTCAACTGATAGAGAAACCTTTGTAAGTTTGTATCAGAAAAGATTTAATATGTATACGTGTTAATTGGAGTGTTAATTCTTTATTTGTTTGTAGAAAACTGTTATATATATTTTTATTGGTCTATACCAAAAAAGTCTTTGTTCTTGAAAGAATGGATAAAATTAGTAGTCAATGAAGTCTAGTAAGTATTATCCATCCATGTTGAGAAATTAAGTTGTGGGAAAGTAGAATAATAGAAGTTGTATACATTAATATGAATCAAACGATGATGTTACTCCCCTGTATTACCTTCTTCTTTCTATGGCTAACTACTTGTAGTTCATTAGAAACAATAGCTGTGTTTCAAAACATCACAGATGGTGAGACCATTGTTTCGGGAAACAAAAGATTCGAGCTGGGATTTTTTAGCCCAGGCAGCTCGAAAAACCGATACCTGGGGATATGGTATAAAAACACATCACCTCGTTCGGTTGTATGGGTTGCTAACCGAGAAACACCACTAATCAATAACTTAGGCATGGTCAAACTGGACAGCCATGGTATCCTGTCTATTGTAAATAGTGGTGGTACAGTCACTTGGTCATCTAAGACATCTGCATCAATCACGAATGTCAATTCTACCGCACAACTCTTGGATAATGGCAATCTGGTAATTAAAGATGAAGATAGTGTCTTATGGCAAAGTTTTGATTACCCTGGAGATACCTTCATATCAGGAATGAAATTAGGCAAAAACTTCATTACAGGAAAAGAGACGAACCTAACATCATGGAAGAGTGCAGATGATCCTTCCCCAGGTGAGTATACAGTCAGGTTCTCAATGGTTAAAGGTAAATATATACAAGTATATATTACAAAAAGTTCTGTCATTGAAACAAGAATTGGACCGTTTGATGGTATAGAGTTTGCTGGTCTTCCAAACTATAGACGAGAACTGTACATAAGTTTGGTTGTCAATGAGAATGAGATGTATTATTCTTATACTTCCCATAGCATCACATCTTCATTAAGGTCAGTAGTGACACCTGATGGCAAGCTTGAGATCTGGCAACTAAATATGCTCAACCAAGAATGGAAACAAGATCTCACCCTACCAGTTGATTATTGTGACAACTACGGAATATGTGGCCCGTATGGAAGCTGTACTACTGCCACTTTTCCGAATTGTCCATGTTTGAAAGGATTTGAGCTAAAAGACCCACAAGAACTATATCCTTATAATTGGACTAGTGGATGTAGACGGAGCAGAGCCTTGGATTGTGGTCCTGGAGAAGGATTTATAAAGTTTCCAAGCATGAAATTGCCAGACACACAAAATGCTGTTTACGCTAGCAGTATGAGCCTCCATGAATGTGAGGTGGCATGCAAGAATAACTGTTCTTGCACTGCGTACGCAAATCCAAACAACACTCGACGTGGGGTTGGATGCTTGCAATGGTTTGGTGATTTAATTGATGTCCGGATATACACATTAAATGGGCAAGATCTGTATGTTAGATTAGCGGCCTCTGAATTATTAGGTAATTGACGTCTGGATATATTTATTCCAATGTTCAATTTCATTCATCAACTTTGCAACAGGTAGCCTGAAAATTTTTATTTTATTTTTTGCCATGTAGCTGATCGAAAACGTATATGGGTTTTCACATGCTATATTATCTCACAAATAGTAATTATATTAGCATTCAGTTGTCATATGCTATATTATCTCACTTGTAGCAAAAGCATATTATTGATTATCATGACCGGCTAACTGACAGAAATAATGCAGACTCCCAAAATAGATTTAGCAAAAAGGAAGCACTACTCACCGTGCTCATATCAGCTTCATCAACTGTTGTATTTTTGTTTGTGGTGGCGTATGCCTGTATAAAGAAAAGGAAATTGCGTAAGATGCAACGAAGAGGTAATCTGTAATACAAATTATATGCTCTTAGAATAGCATCATTACAATTTAGCAATAATGTACACGGAGGTCACCCAACATTTCAGTTTTTTCATATAGACCACCCATGTGTTGAAACAGTATTACAGCCCACCCAAATTTGTGTTTGTTTTGTTCAAAATTTGGCTATTTTTGCCCGAAACCATATGAAAAACTGAAAAGTTGGGAGGCCTTGCGATATATTATTTGTACAATAATTTAACAGTTTACTTTGTTCATGAGTTTATTTTCTGACAGATTCATGTAACCAAGAGAAACTGGATGAATCTTTGCAGGAGACAGGTATGCGCTTGGGAAAAAGAACGCAACTGTTCCAATGGAAGATCTTGATGAGCTTCCTTTCTTTAGTCTACATGAAATAGCTAAGGCGACAAATCATTTCAGCATTGACAATAAGTTGGGAGAAGGTGGCTTTGGTCCTGTTTACAAGGTAATTTAATGATACTTCATATGATAAGCAATATCGATCATGAATTAAAACTGTTCTATATATAGGCTGGACTGACTCTAAGAGCATTGATAGGTTAGGCATAATCACATGAGCACTTAAAGAACAAAGGCAACTAAACTTTAGGTGTAATCATATGGAAGAAGGTGTAATCATATGCTACGTAGCATTCTATACATTAGGGATTATGAGTAAATGGGGGAGGCTTGGTCTTAGATATGTCATTATGTCACTATGATATTAGTTTCAGCATCTTGAAATAACGGCTTACCTCTCAAAAGTAATTAAGCCAATCCGTCACTTTCTGTTTATTTAATTTATGTTAATAAAGCACTCGGGTCTTATTAAAACTTCTTATCAAACTATAAGTAATATTTTTCTTGAAATGCAGATATATTATCAATAACCACCAAAAAATGGAACAATATAGTTCCAGGCCCGAATGGAAAGCAATACAAAAGCACAAGGACATACAAAGCAACTCACACACTAGGACCAAAACTAATATTTTACACTAGCAATCATAAAGGAAATAGTCTAAGACGATGAAGGGCAATATGGGCCCCCATAAATTCCAATACCACCTCCAACAGTAGAAGGCCATCACAATTAACAGATGAAGCTATTCACTGAATGAACCAACTTGAACCCACCGTAGGCTGTCCCACACGTGAATTTAAGAACCAGCTTATACATATCACTGATACATAACAAATATGGCAAGTACCACACCTGAATGATATACTATCACAAAGCACACCCATATCATTAATTCATGGACCCATTGAAGTTGCATTGTGATGGATCATGTAACCACTATTGCCAGCACCACGAGCCTGTCTTTGATCGTCTCAAAATCCACTGATAACTTTTAAGCTAAATATCCGTATCTCTTTTATTTAAGCTCGCCACTTTTGCACAAAACATGTAACTGTTACCTGTTCATATGCCAAGGTACCTTGAGGACTAGGTGTCATCTGGGAGGTGAGTGATGATATATCCAGAATGTAAGGCAAAATTGTACAAGTGATTAAGCCGTAATAAGGAAACTAAATTCTCTAGGTGTGGTATAGGAAATATGACAAGGTTTTCCATAATTTTAGGGTTAATAAATAGGGAATTTGAAGCTAGACTTATGGAGGCATGCTTAATTTGAGATAGATTCAGATTTAACGTCTTGGGAGAGCGGTGAACCTTTTGAACATTACCAATTCGTCACATATCTGTTTCGTTTAAGTATATAGGGTATTCGGGTCTTGTCAAAATCAGAACTAACCTTGATATTTCAGGGTATGTTGAAAGACGGACGAGAAGTAGCTGTGAAGCGGCTCTCAGAAACATCACAGCAAGGACTTGATGAATTCAAGAATGAAGTAATTTGCATTGCCAAACTTCAGCACCGGAATCTTGTGAAGCTTCTTGGATACTGCATTCATGGAAATGAAATGATTTTGGTTTATGAATACATGGCTAACAAAAGCTTGGACAGATTGTTATTTGGTATGATACTACTTGATGTAATAGTGCTATTATATTTGCCAAATTAATGGATAACTCAACACAAATTGAGTGCTTAAATTGTCATATTTCTACAGATGAAAACAGAAGTTCAATGCTTGATTGGCCTCAGCGCTTTAATATCATCAATGGGATGGCTAGAGGTATTCTTTATCTACATCAAGATTCCCGCCTTCAAATCATCCATAGAGATCTCAAGGCAGGTAATATTCTGTTGGATGATGACATGAACCCAAAAATATCTGACTTTGGCCTTGCTAGAAAGTTTGTAGGATCCGATAGCACTGCTAAGACAAAGAAAGTAGTGGGAACACAGTAAGAATCTAAAACCATGTCGTATAAAATAAGTCTTACCACATAGTCAACAGAGTCCTAGTTGTTTCTAGTTTATTTCATTTGAACTTTGATGCAGTGGTTACATTTCCCCTGAGTATGCTGTACACGGACACTTCTCTACAAAATCAGATGTGTTTAGCTTTGGCGTTATGGTGTTGGAAATAGTTAGCGGGAAGAAAAACAGAGGATTCTGTCATGAAGATCACAGTGATAACCTTCTTGGGCATGTACGTTAAGTGATAAACATGTAATTTTGTTAAGCGATACACTTTGTAGATACTTATTACTGTGTTGTATATACTTCAGGCATGGAGACTCTACAAAGAAAACAGGTCCATTGAACTCATGAGTCCGTCCTTACACGATTCATGCATCATCCCTGAAGTACTAAGATCAATACATGTCGGTCTACTATGTGTGCAACATAATGCACAGGATAGACCAACTATGCTGTCGGTGGTTCTGATGCTTGTGAGTGAAGGTGTGTTACCTCAACCTAAACAGCCTGCTTTTTTCACTGGAGAGAGCCAAAGTGAAGTAGTGTCATCAGCTGAAGAATACACGATAACACAAATGTATGCTCGATAGCAAGCATATGGTTTGCCCTAGTGATCGATTTGTACATTGATGGTTTGGAGTTCAAGTCCCACTTAGGCACAGGGAATTGTTGTTAAATTTAAATTTATACTTACTAAACATATTTTTCAGTTGATTGAAACCCAAAGTATGCAACTTGAATTGTTCTGGTAATGTTTAATTAGTTCAGCATATTGTGTCCTTTATACAAATTAAAGGTATAAAACTTCAAAGGGTATTGTATTATTGTAATTGTAATTGTGTACAAAATACCTAGTGATGCATATCTATATATAATAGTTACATAGCTCTTAGTCACTTAGAGCTTTTAGGTGTTAAGTGTGTTTGCTTTTTTATTTTTCGTTCAGAGGCAGACAAAGGTAAAAACATCTAAACAGACAGGAGCATCTTAATACCTCTAGTTGAATTAATAAATATTCACACATTTTCTTAAAAAAACAAACATTTGATTCAGATTCAGACATTTCTGCCTCAGATTCAGATTTAGATATGCGAGTCAGATTCAGATTCAGAGCCTCTTAATAAACAAACAGCACCTAACTCACAACCCTAATGGGTACCGCCCATCTAGTCTAACATGGTCGAATACGCCCCCCGTAAGCTAAGGAAGGGGAACGGCTTGTAGCTCGGATCTTAGAAAGAGAAATCAAGGAGTTGGCGATGGCTTTGTAAAGATGTCGGCTATCTAGTCATGTGTAGATATGTGTTGAACTCGAAGATCCCCTTGAGCAACCTTTTCTCGAACAAAGTGAAAATCTATTTCCATGTGTTTTGTACGTGCATGGAAGATAGGGTTAGTTAACAAGTATGTTGCACTTAGATTGTGGCACCACAGTATAGGAATAGAAGATGTGTGAATGCCAAGCTCACGAAGGAGAGCTTGAAAGCATGTGAGTTCCGCAACGGCTTCAGCAAGTGCTTTGTATTCAACTTCTGTAGAGGAACGTGAAATTGTGCGTTGCTTATGAGCGGTTCAAGATATAAGGTTTGAACCAAGGTAGATAGCAAATGCCCCCGTAGACCGTCGATCCTTTGGATCCCCAGCCAGTCAGCATCAGAAAAAGCTTCAAGAGAAGTATCGGGGCTACCTTTCCAAAGTACATCAGTAAAAGCTTGAAGGGTGGAACCTAAAGAACGACAAATGAGCATACCATGGTCAACTAAACCATGAAGATAACGTAAAATCCGTTTTAGTACCAACCAATGATTTTCGGTAGGAGCATGCATATATTCGCATACTTTGTGGACAACAAACGCTATATAGAAAGTTTCTTAAACCCTAAAACCGACTCTCTAGTGGCGATTTTCGAAACCCTTCCCCCATTCAATCGTTTTTTTTTCAATTTTCCACCAGATCTTTGTGATCTTTGGTCTGATTTGTAAGTTTAATTGATCCAGCATTCGTGTTATTCATTAAACTTATCATATTAGGTGCTTAAATCACTTGATCTTTGGATTCTTGGTTAATCGGTCTTGTAAGGGTTTGTAAAATCGTTTTGGTTTTCAATCGACTATAGGGTTGTGTGAGCGTTCCATTATCTCTGATCCTAAGTCGGTTTTATTCATATTATCTTCATTGAATCGATTGTTTAATCTGAAGGTCGATTATTATGGGTCCTGGTTAGTGATTTGGCGATTACAATCAAAACCCTAAGCGATTAGGGTTTTTACTTTTCATCTTGTTTGCATACATGCTGTTCGGTTTGGCTGTTTGATTTGTTTTAGTGTTAGTGGGTTTATAGAGAGATGATTACTAAGGGATTCTTGAATAATAAGAATACTACTGATGTTACTAAGTCTAATTCTGCTGGTCCTGTTATTGATGGTGGGAAGATTAACGTGGATGTGGATGCTCGTAACTTGGTCGATCAAGTTGGTGTTGATATGCAGGCTAATGTTGCTCAACCTAATGTGGAACAGTTGATTGCTAATGCGCATAAGAATTTTGAGGAAGCTATGGATAAAATTCAAAGTGAGATTGTTGCTAATGAAGTTAATGCAACAAATACTCCTCCTTCGAGCGATCCTAATGCTCCCAAGGTTGATTCTGCTAGTGGTACTGGAGTGAAGTCGGTTACTTACGCGGGTGCTACTTCTAATGAAACTCAGAAAAATGCGTCTAATTTTCGGAGGTTGGAATGTAGCAAAAAGAAGGATGATGTTGACCTTTCAGTTCCAATGAAAGTAGTGGAAGAGGTGAACACGAGGTTTGAGAACACCCTCTACGGTTACTTCCTTGGTCAACGCCTTGCGTTTCCTGTTGTGGATTACTATGTACGCAATGCATGGGCAAAGTTTGGTGTGCAAAAGGTAATGATGAATGCAAAGGGTTTCTTCTTCTTTAAGTTCACCTCGAAGAAAGGTGTTGATGATGTGCTTGAAAACGGTCCTTGGTTGATTAGAAATGTTCCTATTATTCTTAAACCTTGGACTTTGAACACAAATCTACTTAAAGAGGATTTGACTAACATCCCGGTGTGGGTCAAGTTCCATGATGTTCCCCTTGCTATGTTTTCTGATGATGGCCTCAGTCTTCTTGCCACACTGATTGGCACGCCCAAAAGGTTAGATGCTTTTACAAGCCAAATGTGCAAGGAATCGTGGGGCCATAGTAGTTTTGCTAGATGCATGATCGAAGTAAAGTCGGATGAGGTACTTCGGGAAAGCCTCACCGTTGAGATACCATTACTTGATGGTTCGGGTTCGACTATTGAAAAGATTCGGGTTGAGTACAAATGGAAACCACCTCGGTGTGATAACTGTAAGATCTTTGGTCATACTATGAATGATTGTCCTAAAGTCGTTGCACCTCCAGTTCAATCTACTAAGTCTGCTAATGATAGTTTCATGACTGTCAATAATAGAAAGAAAGGTAAGCAAGGTGGTTCTACAACTCAGGGTAATAGAGGGTTCACTAAACCAGTTGTGGGTAAGCAGTTTCAGTATCAACCCAAGAAGATTCCAACTGAAACTAAGAAGGTAGATGGCACTAAGAATAGGGCTTCTAATGTGCCTAGTACGAGTGGAACGAAGATTTCTACATCTAATCAGTTTGATGCCCTTAATATTGATGATGCGGATGCTTTTGGTACTCCGTCTAATGATAACAACAAGGATGTGGATGCTGGTAGTTCAATGGAAGTTAATGCGGATAAGTCTAGTAAGACAGCTAGTACAATTGAAGTTAATAAGGATGAGTCTAATAAGACAGGTAATACTATGGAAGTTAATGAGGAAGAGTTGAGTAAGGGTTCTACTCCTATTGTTGAAAAAATTGGAAAGCTTGAAAAGTTACTTATTGATGGTAGAGCAACTCTTGTGGATGATAATGGTCATCCTATCCCGTCGACCTCTGCCACTAAGAGGGGAAACCCATTTTCAAAGGTGGGAAAAATTGTGGTGTCTGATTCTGAAGACGAGGTTGCCAACCCATTTGATGAGTCTGCTAATCTTTTTGGTGGGGGGCAAGAGTTTGAACAAGAGTATGATGACTATGATGATTATGCGAACCAGGTGTATGATCTTCCCGGTAATTTGGATGCTTTTAATGCCATGTATGGTACCAAGCTTCAAGGCCTTAGGAAATAATTTAGTTCGTTGTTCTTATGTTATCATTTGAGTTGTGGTTTGATTTCTAGTTTTAGAAATTAGGAAGTATCTTGTTATGTAAGCTTTTAGCCTATGTAACGGGCTGAGATGTGGGACTTCACCCATATTCATTGTACTTAAAAGTTTTTTTGGCTAATATATTTACCAGGGTGCAGGATTACTCCCCTTTACCCAAAAACAAACGCTATATAGGGTCGAGAAAGAGTAACATATTGTAAAGAACCCACAACCTGTCAGTATTTGACAGTGTTGGAGAAAGCATCACTATCGTTTAGACCGGGCGAACTCAAGGCAATTATGGGAAATGGCATTGGATGGCAGTTAACCGACCAGCCCTTTGTAAGATCTCCAAAATGTACGTCTTTTGAGATAGAATAATGCTTTACGTGTGAGGAACAACTTCAATACCCAAAAAATGGTTAAGCGGCCCAAGATCTTTTAAAGCAAAAAATGATCTAAGTTGGCGACTATATTGTCAATAGCGCCTTTGTTGTTACTGGTAAAGAAAATGCCATACTTGTTATTGTGAGATGGTTGGTAACTATAAAAGGCTTGTGAACATAATTGTTTTGTGGGCATGAGCTTAAAACCAATCGATGGTGCAATCAAACGAAGTTGATTTGTTACTTTTTGTTAAGTGAGAGGTGAAGTCATTGTGAGTTTTATTATTTTTACTTGAGTTGACTACTTTGACCAGGGTTGACTAGCGTGACCCGCCTTGACCAGGGTTGACCGGCGTTGTCGGCAGTAGCGGTGACAATTTCATCGGGGTTTTGTGTGGAATTTTAATACCGAACTATGACCACTGACGGCGTTAGTTAATTCCAAATGGTGTAGAAGTTATGGCTATAACACTGAATAAGTGAGATTTTGGCCGAGAGCTGTATTGTGAGTTTAAAGGGTAGCCGGATTTGTAACCGGGAATTGAGGATGCCAGATTTGTTACCAAATATATGGAGTCCTTACTAGTTGTGAAACATAGGTTTTGATACCATATTGTGTTATTGTAACTGTAATTGTGTATAAAATACCTAATGATGCGTAATAGTTACATAACTTAGGGAGTAAGCAACTATCTACAACCCTAATGGGTATGGCCCATCTATACCATTGGGTCGGCCCGTCTAGTCTAATATGGTATAGAGTAAATACAATGTTCGTCCTTTTACTTGTATTAAAAGTACACGTTGTGTCCCAAATTTAAAATAAATGCGCCCAAGGTCCATACTGTGCATTTTTTGCATCGCTCAAGGTCTCTTTTACTTACCTCTGTCGGTCATGGCTGTTAAATCCCCCATGTGCCTTGCATATGAGGGTATTTTGGTCATTTCACCCGTTATGTTAATTATTTTGGTATAATCTTACTTAGGGGTGTGCATGGTTCGGTTTGGGTCGGTTTTTGGCTAAAACCAAAACCGAACCGAAATGTTCGGTTTTTATAGAACCCAAAACCGAAACCATTCGGTTTTTGGCGGTTCAGTTTTTTCGGTTTATAATCGGTTTCGGTTCGGTTTTTTGGTTTCTAACCATTTATATTTGTGCATGGAAAATTTATACCAACAAACTTGTATTACATAGAAAATTGGTTATTTTTTAATTTTTTAATTTTTTTATTTTTATTTTTATTTTTTTGTCAATGTAAGCATAATAATGTTTATTGCATAATTCTATAATTACACACATATAGATGAGACACACACATGCAAGTGAAAATACTCATACTATGATTATCGTTATATATTTATTGATATATTTTCAAGTAAACACACGGCACGACAAACACGCATATAAACATAAACTTTAAGATAAATATATTATAAATCTACCCACAAAATGAATATGAATTTATAAATTTGATTTTTTTAGTTATTTATTCATATTATATTAATTATATATTTTTATATAATAAAGTCGGTTCGGTTCGGTTTGGTTTTTACGGTTCGGTTTTTGGAAAAAAACCGAAACCGAACCGTATATTTCGGTTTTTGAAAAATTAAAAACCGAACCATCGGTTTTTAGTTTCGGTCGGGCTTTTTGGTTTGGTATTTTCGATTTTTGGTTCGGTTTCGGTTTTTTCGGTTTTGTTTGCTCACCCCTAATCTTACTACCTTAGGGACGAACAGTATATTTTACTCCCAAAATTAACACAATCACCTCATCCACCCTCCTTATTCATCATCTCCACACTCCACTCACCACCACCAATCATTACAACCATCCACCACTACCCACCACCATTACAACCATCCACCACCCACCACCATTAAACCATATGAACTTTGCTTCTGCTCCATCTATAATGTTGATAACGATATTTACAATGTTAAAAGTTTTATTGTATTCAAAAGTGCATAACATGCCTTACCAATAAACAAGAGCAGGGATTACTTTTGTTTCTATGACTTTCTTAAACTTTTGCTAGCGCAAAACATGAATAAGCCAAAAAAACAACCCGAACAATCAATCATAGATGTTATTGCTGAATAAAAGATAGTATAATATGGAATTCCAAACACTCCATATAATTGTAAGTTACTCCTTAAGTTCATCATTACACACCGCAGCGCATATAATTGTCAATTTCACACTTCATCTTCAAGCTCATATATCTTCATAAAAATTTTCATATTTCTATCTATCAAATAACCCGCTTGAAAACCAAGAACACATTCTTATAAAATCAAAACCACAAGCATAATTTTATATACAATCAAAACCCATTCTTTTCATAATTCAAAACTGAAAATATACAAATACCCATATAAGTATATAACACCATCCTTTGATTCCAATATTTCTTAGATCTCTCTCTCTCTCTATATATATTTTTTTCTTTTCACATCATCTCTATATTCCACAAAATCTAAGCAATGAGAGAATGAGCATATACAAATTTCAACTACAACCCATTTACAATTAGAAGGAATTTGAAAGTTTATTAATCACAAATGAGTCATAATGCATGAGGGCGAGCTTGAGATAACCGGATTGAAGTTCAGCCCAACGGAGTGTACAAACATTTATATTGGAATTCCTTTCAGGCATTTGATCAAACACCTTCTTCGCAGACTCCAAAAGAAACTTCACAACTTGAGCAGCTCCTTGCCAATCCAAATCCAATATTTCCTTGAAGGCTTGACCCTTTTTTTAACACCTAACTCACAACCCTAATGGATACCGCCCATCTAGTCTAACATGGTCGAATACGCCCCCGTAAGCTAAGGAAGGGGAACGGCTTGTAGCTCGGATCTTAGAAAGAGAAATCAAGGAGTTGGCGATGGCTTTGTAAAGATGTCGGCTATCTGGTCATGTGTAGATATGTGTTGAACTCGAAGATCCCCTTGAGCAACCTTTTCTCGAACAAAGTGAAAATCTATTTCCATGTGTTTTGTACGCGCATGGAAGATAGGGTTAGTTAACAAGTATGTTGCACTTAGATTGTGGCACCACAGTATAGGAATAGAAGATGTGTGAATGCCGAGCTCACAAAGGAGAGCTTGAAACCATGTGAGTTCTGCAACGGCTTCAGCAAGTGCTTTGTATTCGGCTTCTGTAGAGGAACGTGAAATTGTGCGTTGCTTATGAGCGGTTCAAGATATAAGGTTTGAACCAAGGTAGATAGCAAATGCCCCCGTAGACCGTCGATCCTTTGGATCCCCAGGCCAGTCAGCATCAGAAAAAGCTTCAAGAGAAGTATCGGGGCTACCTTTCCAAAGTACATCAGTAAAAGCTTGAAGGGTGGAACCTAAAGAACGACGAATGAGCATACCATGGTCAACTGTACCATGAAGATAACGTAAAATCCGTTTTAGTACCAACCAATGATTTTCGGTAGGAGCATGCATATATTTGCATACTTTGTGGACAACAAACGCTATATAGGGTCGAGAAAGAGTAACATATTGTAAAGAACCCACAACCTATCAGTATTTGACAATGTTGGAGAAAGCATCACTATCGTTTAGACCGGGCGAACTCAAGGCAATTATGGGAAATGGCATTGGATTGCAGTTAACTGACCAGCCCTTTGTAAGATCTCCAAAATGTACGTCTTTTGAGATAGAATAATGCTTTACGTGTGAGGAACAACTTCAATACCCAAAAAATGGTTAAGCGGCCCAAGATCTTTTAAAGCAAAAAAATGATCTAAGTTGGCGACTATATTGTCAATAGCGCCTTTGTTGTTAATGGTAAAGAAAATGCCATACTTGTTATTGTGAGATGGTTGGTAACTATAAAAGGCTTGTAAACCTAATTGTTTTGTGGGCATGAGCTTAAAACCAATCGATGGTGCAATCAAACGAAGTTGATTGGTTACTTTTTGTTAAGTGAGAGGTGAAGTCATTGTGAGTTTTGTTATTTTTACTTGAGTTGACTTGTTATGACCAAGAAACACGTTCCGGAGGTCGTGGTTGATCGAAATATGTGTTATCCATGGTTATTTCTAGAGAGAGAAAGGTGAAGAACTATGTGTTTTATTAATATGAAATGAAGTGAAACTTTACACACACTTTCCCACACCCCTCATGGAGAGTCATGAGGGGTATTTATAGGCTCATTACAATATAAGTTTGCCTAATGAACAATAATAGTCCCTAAGGTACTATTTGCTATATATCTAGTCCATTTCACTTGTGTGACGTTATCTTTATAAAATAGCAAGGCTAACAATCTTCCTCTAAGATATCGTCACACGTGAATGGTTACAATGAGACCTATAAACAACTAAATTCCAACAATAGTAAACTAGGTTGATGTTGTTGAAGCACAGAGTCTCTGTAGTCTAGATATTGAGGCAGACTTGAAGTTCTCTCATCCGACGATCTCGGCATTTGATCTTTGGCACTGAAGGCACTGATTTACAAATCTCTGAATTTCAACTGTAATGGTCTAGTTAGGTTATTACTCCCTCCTAACTAATGAGCCTTTTCTTTCTTCTGCTCCCTCCTGAACTGACAACTCTCTTTCATCACGCAACGGATAAAGTAGATTATAAAGTGTTTGCACCATGATTGTCGTTCGGGGAGCATCATAACAACATAACTCACATAGTATTGCATAGAAGGTTGGTAATAAGCTCCGATGTACACATACTTGGTACCTCATGGTACTTCTTTGGTATTAGGCACAGTTCCCTAGATCAACCAACGTACTAAAGACGAAACACTACTTCTTTTGGCATGTTCTTCTCCCTCCTGATGGTTGCGAGTTATCGGAATCATCATAATGTTGTGTACATGCCATACAATTACCTTTACTTTACACTTCTTATGCAAGATATAAACCATGACAGCATAATTTTGTGAGAATATGTCGATAAGATATGACTCTCTTTTTTTCTACAATCTCGTCTCTTCCCTTCAACCGATAAGCGACCTCTTCAAATTCCAACCAGCTAGTAAGTGACCAATGACTAGAGAAACAACCCAATATAACCGATCTGAAAATGAAGTAAGCATCCCGTAGATATGTGACTTAATCTTGTACGATGGTGTGACTAAGAACCTATACTGAGCACTACAACGTAACTCCGTTAAGCATAGGTAGTGCCATATACTCAAACCCACAAACAGTATATGAAATCTACGCCTCTTGAACTATCCACAACTTCGTGTGACACTAAGTACTACAATGTAACTCCTTAAAGTGATAGCTATAACCCGTGAGCACTTCAATGTAACTCCTTACATCGGGTATAACTAGATAATCCAAGTCTTAATCACTATCATTACCAGTGAACGCACAAACAAGTATCTTCGAAAGTCATGCATCCATCCACCCCTAGACTTTGAGATAAATAAGTACACATGCCCTTGAAATGAACTGCAAACCCAGATAAGTGATAAAGAATTATTCCCATAGTCACAAAAATCTGATACTAGCCGTTGTCATTTGATTGTGAATCTTGATCAAGATCTTTTCAAGCTATACATGGTGTGTTTTGAGGCGTGATATACTGGTATTAAGTTTATGAAATCATAAAGTGAATCATGTTCAATGAAGTGTAGACCAATTATATCATGTGTTTTTGGTGAGGTGGTAACTAGGGTTTAGGATATTTGGAAAAAACTTGAGTTACTCGGTGAGGTTTAGGGTTTTGGTTACATGATAAACTTTGGTTAGGTCGATACTCAAAATCCTATATCCTTACTCGATAACCTAAGGAAACTTTGGCAGAGTTTCGATTAGGTAAACCCATGTTAAATTCTTACTCGATATACGATAAGGTATAAAGCCTTACTCGGCAAAATCAAGAAGCTTACTTGATACACAAGTAAACCTTACTCGACATGGGACCTTACTCGATATCACAAGCTGTTTACTCGATGGAACATAAGCTGCTTACTCGAAAAGAAACCCTGACTCGATATCAAGTCGCTAACTCGATAAGCTTAACTGCTTACTTGATAACCAACACTTCTTACTCGATCCCAAGTCTTCTTACTCGATAACCCCATGCACTTACTCGATAAAGCAATCTGTTACTCGATAAGTAGCAGCCCTAACTCGATAAGCTCAAGCTAGTTACTCGATAACCACACACCTTACTCGATACTGAGCAGCCCTTACTCGAAATTTGGCTTACCTTACTCGATTAAATCATAACCAAACTCGATAAAGAACGTACGAACAACCCAAAAACACGAATTTTCCACCCAAAAACACCATGATTGCTCCTGGTTAGCTCTGATACCAATTGTTAAAACCAAGAAACACGTTTCGGAGGTCGCAGTTGATCGAAATACACCATTATTCTAGATAGAGAAAGTAGAGAGAGAAAGGTGGAAAACTATGTGTTTTATTAATATGAAAGGAAGTGAAACTTTACACACACTTTCCCACACCCCTCATAGAGAGTCATGAGGGGTATTTATAGGCTCATAACAATATAAGTTTGCCTAATGAACAATAATAGCCCCTAAGGTACTATTTGCTACATATCTAGTCCATTTCACTTGTGTGACGTTATCTTTATAAAATAGCAAGGCTAACATGACTGCTTTGACCAGGGTTGACTAGCGTTGACCGGCCTTGACCAGGGTTGACTGGCGTTGTCGGCAGTAGCGGTGACAATTTCATCAGGGTTTTGTGTGGAATTTTAATACCGAACTATGACCACTGACGGCGTTAGTTAATTCAAAATGGTGTAGAAGTTATGGCTATAACACTGAATAAGTGAGATTTTGGCCGAGAGCTATATTGTGAGTTTAAAGGGTAGCCGGATTTGTAACCGGGAATTGAGGATGCCAGATTTGTTACCAAATATATGGAGTCCTTACTAGTTGTGAAACATAGGTTTTGATACCATATTGTGTTATTGTAACTGTAATTGTGTATAAAATACCTAATGATGCATAATAGTTACATAACTTAGGGAGTAAGCAACCATTTACAACCCTAATGGGTATGGCCCATCTATACCATTAGGTCGGCCCGTCTAGTCTAATATGATATAGAGTAAATACAATGTTCGTCCTTTTACTTGTATCAAAAGTACACGTTGTGTCCCAAATTTAAAATAAATGCGCCCAAGGTCCATACTGTTTTGCATCGCTCAAGGTCTCTTTTACTTACCTTTGTCGGCCATGGCTGTTAAATCCCCCATGTGCCTTGCATATGAGGGTATTTTGGTCATTTCACCCGTTATGTTAATTATTTTGGTATAATCTTACTACCTTAGGGACGAACGGTGTATTTTACTCCCAAAATTAACACAATCACCTCATCCACCCTCCTTATTCATCATCTCCACTCACCACCACCAATCATTACAACCATCCACCACCACCCACCACCATTACAACCATCGACCACCCACCACCATTAAACCATATGAACTTTGCTTCTGCTCCATCTATAATGTTGATAACAATATTGACAATGTTAAAAGTTTTATTGTATTCAAAAGTGCATAACATGCCTTACCAATAAACAAGAGCAGGGATCACTTTTGTTTCTATGATTTTCTTAAACTTTTGCTAGCGCTAAACATGAATAAGCCAACAAAACAACCCGAACAATCAATCATAGATGTTATTGCTGAATAAAAGATAGTATAATATGGAATTCCAAACACTTCATATAATTGTAAGTTACTCCTTAAGTTCATCATGGGTAAGGATCTAGTGAGAAGAAAACTTATAATGAGAAGGATGAGAAATAACTATAACCATATATTTGAGATGCGTCGACTTGAATTAGATGCATCTAAAATCCCAATTAGTTTCAAAAGTAATTTTGAAGTGAAAACGATGCAAAGTGGTACTTGCAACAAATTTGACCCGTAGAGGACAAAAATACATAGGATTTTCTTAACTTGCTAAAATGCATCTAATATATGTATATGCAGCTAATTTTTAGCTAGAAAATATATTAGGGTGCATCTAAAAGATTAAGGATGCATCTAATTCAAGTCGATGCATCTCTAATATGTGATTATAGTTATTTCTCATCCTTCTCATTTTAAAAGTTCTTCTCACTTGATCCTAAGTCAGTTCATCATTACAATTTACACACCGCATATAATCGTCAATTTCACACTTCATCTTCAAGCTCATATATCTTCATAAAAATTTTCATATTTCTATCTATCAAATAACCCGCTTGAAAACCAAGAACACATTCTTATAAAATCAAAACCAGAAGCATAATTTTATATACAATCAAAACCCATTCTTTTCATAATTCAAAACTGAAAATATACAAATACCCATAACACCATCCTTTGATTCCAATATTTCTTAGATCTCTCTCTATATATATATTTTTTCCTTTTCACATCATCTCTATATTCCACAAAATCTAAGCAATGAGACAATGAGCATATACAAATGTCAACTACAACCCATTTACAATTAGAAGGAATTTGAAAGTTTATTAATCACAAATGAGTCACAATGCATGAGGGCGAGCTTGAGATGACCGGATTGAAGTTCAGCCCAACGGAGTGTACAAACATTTATATTGGAATTCCTTCAGGCATTTGATCAAACACCTTCTTCGGACTCCAAATCGCCAAAACCTTTAGTAAACAAATCAATCAAAGCACAACCAACACACACATTAGTCCTAAAGTAGCCAGCCTTGATCACAAACCCGAAAACCGCTTCACCAATCCTCGCATACTCTTTACTACAACACGCCTTAAATCGCAGCCAAAAAGCAGTACTGATTCGGATACTCGCCTTGCTTAAGCATCTCAACAAAAGAAACTTCACAACTTGAGCAGCTCCTTGCCAATCCAAATCCAATATTTCCTTGAAGGCTTGACCATTTGTTTTATTATTATTATTTTTTTTGTAGACTTTTGGCTTCTGCCACTGCATTTTTTTTCTTTTGTAGTTTTTCACTTAGTTGTGTGAAAAAGAAAAAGACACGAAATGACCAAAATACTCTCATGTGCAAGGCACATGGGGGATTTAACAGCCATTGACTGACGGTGTTAAGTCAAAGAGGCCTTGAGCGATGCAAAAAATGCACAGTAGGGACCTTGAACGTATTTATTTTGAATTTGAGACTCGGCGTATATTTTTGATACAAGTAAAATGACGAACGGTGGATTTTACTCTATGATGAAATATAAAACAGGATGTTTGGCATGATGAATCATATTAGAATGGAATGTCAAGAAAGAAAGCAAAGTGGGGAGAATAGAAATGCGCTTAAAGAATGATATTGTTTGGTAAAACAAAGAATCGAAAAGAGAAAAGGATCTTAACTAATGATTCTTTTGTTTGGTTATGTAGTAGAAATGGAAAATACCAATCTATTGATTTTAGCACATGCAGTTTACGTTCTTCATTTTACAAAGTTTAACTTCATTGTTGGTCTTAGTAAACAAAGCAATGAAGATTAATGCCAGACACACAGAATGCTTTGTTTGATGGCAGAAAGAGCCTCCAGGAATGTGAGGTAGCTTGCAAGGATAACTGTTCTTGCACAGAACAACACTCAAGGTGGAGTTGGATGCTTGCATTGGTTTGGTGACTTGATTGACGTCCGAGTATACTCACTAAACGGGCAAGATTTTTATCTTAGACTGGCAGCCTTTGAATTCTTAGGTAAGTACTATATCATTTCATATTGATGCAACTACAAGGTTATATTTATTGTGAACTTGGATTCGATTCTGATAAATAAGTATGCTACTCTTAGCTTACTTTTATTTGTATTTGAAAATTTTGCATGTATATTGTTGGCATGTGTTGGTTGGTTTGTTTTGAATATTATGACTCACAGACTGAAGGGAATTGAATACGGTGTCCAAATCTAGCTTTAATTACTATACCTTGATCAGCTGTATAGGGGAGGAGAAGGATGACAATTAATGATAGTATCAAACCAAGTTTAAGCTCACATATACAAAACTTGAGTCAACAAAAAAAAAAAAAAAAAAAAAAAAAAAAAAAAAAAAAAAAAAAAAAAAAAAAAAAAAACTGACAATGTTACCATGTCAAGTTTTAAGTTAAGTTTATTTATGCCTCTTAAGTCGAAATTGATGAGGTTTTCCATGTTAAGGTTACCTAGGGAGGGCGAGCATTTTTGACTCAGATGTAAGCAGCCTCATCAGTTGATCCTGGGACCGATTCCAACCCTTCTATGGCCACCCCAAATGTACACACCTAGCCGTTTGAAACCTTGACATATTGTGAGGAAACCAAAGAAAAGTCATTGTGTCAAGAGTCTAATATGCTTATTTTTTAGAATGGTTGGGTGGTTTATAGTGCATGTAATATTATGGGTAAAGGTACATGGAGGTGCTAAAGGGTTAAAATGGTCATATATGTATACCAAGAAAGAAATGACATGTAGTATTTGACAAATTATTATATAGATAATATAAAAAAATAAATAAAGCTAACTGATAGAGACCTTTGTATAGAAAACTATTCAATATGTATACGTCTACCCTTAGATGATTGGGATATAGTCTTCACCTCAGAAAGTAAGATAATTAATTGAAGGATGATTAGGTGGAGTTAAGTCTTAAGCATGCGCTGTTTGTAGTTGACTATTTTTCCGTTTGGCCAATAAGTATTTGTCCGATCCGATCTTGAACAATGCCCAAAATAGTAGTCAATGAAGTTTAGTCTTTACAATCAATCCATAAAAGAGAAATTAAGTTGTGGGAAAGTATAAATTCAGAAGTTGAATATATATTGAAATAATTGAAACCATAATGTTAATCCCTTATATTACCTTTTTCATTCTATTGCTACCTATGTGTACTTCATTAGAAACCATAGCTGCGTTTCAGAACATCGCAGATGGTGAGACCATTGTTTCGGGAAACGAAAGATTCGAGCTGGGCTTTTTCAGCCCTGGCAGTTCGAAGAATCGTTACCTGGGAATATGGTTTAAGAACACATCACCTTTTTCGGTTGTATGGGTTGCTAACAGAGAAATTCCGCTTATCAATAATTTAGGCTTGGTCAAATTGGACAGCCATGGTATACTGTCAATTGTTAGTAGTGGTGGTACAGTCATATGGTCATCTAACACCTCTGCATCCAGTCCGAATGTCAAACCCACAGCACAACTCTTAGATAGTGGCAATCTAGTAATTAAGGATGAAAATAGTGTTTTATGGCAAAGTTTTGATTACCCTGGAGATACCATCATACCAGGAATGAAATTGGGCAAAAATTTTATAACAGGAAGAGAAACATACATGACATCATGGAGGAGTGCAGATGACCCTTCCCCAGGTGAGTATACAGTCAGGTACTTAATGGAAAAGGGTAAATATACACAAGTATATATTAGGAAAAATTCAATTATTCAAACAAGAATCGGGCCTTATGATGGAATAAAGTTTGCTGGACTACCAAACTTTGCAACGTTTGCAACGTACATAGATTTTGTTATCAATCAAAAGGAGATGTATTATTTGTCTTATTCTAATAACAACACGTCATTAAAGTCGGTAGTGACTCCTGGTGGCAAGCTTGTGGTCTGGCAACTAAATATGCTCAACCAAGAATGGATGCAAGATCTCACCCTACCCATTGATTCTTGCGACAACTTCGCAATATGTGGCCCATACGGAAGTTGTAGTACTGCCACTTTTCCTAATTGTGCTTGCTTGAAAGGGTTTGAACTGAAAACCCCAGAGAAACTAAATTTTTATAATTGGACTAATGGATGTAGACGGAGTAGAGACTTAGATTGTGGGCCTGGAGAGGGATTTTTAAAGTTGGCAAGCATGAAATTGCCAGACACGCAAAATGCTGTGTTCGATGGCAGCATGAGCCTCGAGGAATGTGAGGTAGCTTGCAAGGATAACTGCTCGTGCACCGCCTATGCAAATCCAAACATCAGTCGCGGTGGAGTTGGATGCTTGCAGTGGTTTGGTGAATTGATCGATGTCCGTGTGTACTCACTAAACGGTCAAGATCTTTATGTTAGACTGGCAGACTCTGAATTATTAGGTAAGCAATATATCATTTATTATGATGCAACTACAGTCTTATATTTATTGACCCTGAAAATTATTTTATGTGTGTTTGAAAATGTTTGCATGTTAAACTGGTGGCCTGTGGTGCTGGTTTGTTTGTTTTGAATGCTTTTTAGACTTTATCTTTGAATATCATGACTCATAAACAGAAGGAACATGGTCTCCAAATCTAGCTTTAGCTAAAGAAATATGTACTCACCATGCTCATACTAATGTAGGGGAGGAGGATGGTAATTAATGATAGTATCAAACCAAGTTTGAGCTGAAATACAAAACTTGCACATCTATAGAAACTATTGGGACATGGCCGGTACCCTGTCATGTTTTAAGATGAGCTTATTTACGCCTCATAAGTCAAAAGTCAATCATAACTTACAAGGAAAGAATAGGTTCTTGATCATTTTAGGATGCTCATGGGTTGTTTCTCAAAGAAAAGTCATTGTGTCAAGAGTCTAACATGCTCATCCTTTAGGATAGTTTGGTCATTGCTATTGCATGTAAATATGTACTGAGAAGGTACCTGGAAGCTAAAGAGGTTAAAATGGTCATTTACATACACCAACAGAAAAAAGACATGTAAAGTTTGACAATTCATTTATTATAAAGATGACATAAAAGAAATATATTTACCTGATAGTGAAACCTTTGTAAGTTAGTATCAGAAAAGATTCAATATGTATACGTGTAGCCCCTAATTGGAGTTATTAATTCTTTATTTGTTTGTAGAAAACTGCTATATTTTTATTGGTCTATACCAAAAAAAGTCTTTGTTCTTGAAAGAATGAATAAAAATAAAGTCTAGTATGTATTATCCATCCATGTAAAGAAATTAAGTTGTGGGGAAGTAGAATATTAGAAGTTGTATACATTGATATGAATCAAACGATGATGTTACTCCCTTGTATTACCATCTTCTTTTTATGGCCAACTAATTGTAGTTCATTAGAAACAATAGCTGTGTTTCAAAACATCACAGATGGTGAGACCATCGTTTCAGGAAACGAAAGATTCGAGCTGGGATTTTTTAGCCCAGGCAGCTCGAAAAATCGATACCTGGGGATATGGTATAAAAACACGTCACCACCTTCGGTTGTGTGGGTTGGTAACCGAGAAACACCACTAATCAATAACTTAGGCATGGTCAAACTGGACAGCCATGTATCCTGTCTGTTGTAAATAGCGGTGGCACAGTCACTTGGTCATCTAAGACATCTGCATCTATCACGAATGTCAATTCTACCACACAACTCTTGGATAATGGCAATCTGGTAATTAAAGATGAAGATAGTGTCTTATGGCAAAGTTTTGATTACCCTGGAGATACCTTCATATCAAGAATGAAATTGGGCAACAACTTCATTACAGGAAGAGAGACGAAGCTAACATCATGGAAGATTGCAGATGATCCTTCCCCAGGTGAGTATACAGTCCGGTTCTCAATGGATAAAGGTAAATATATACAAGTATATATTAGCAAAAGTTCTGTCATTGAAACAAGAATTGGACCGTTTGATGGTATAGAGTTTCCTGGTCTTCCAAACTATAGACGAGAACTGTACATAACTTTGGTTGTCAATGAGAATGAGATGTATAATTCTTATACTTCCCATAGCATCACATCATCATTAAGGTCCGTAGTGACTCCTGATGGCAGGCTTGAGATCTGGCAACTAAATATGCTCAACCAAGAATGGAAGCAAGATCTCACCCTACCAGTTGATTATTGTGACAACTACAGAATATGTGGCCCGTGTTGGACCTTGTAATTGTACAAGTCTTGTATTATGAAGATGACGATAGATGAAGGACTAAAGTTGTTAAGTAGAAAGTTTATAACCGAAAAGTAGTTAATATGGTTGGTAGTTAAAGGTAGTTATTTCTGTAAGTTAGTTACAAAACCAAGGGTTGTGTCGTTTGGTTCATGACCAGTTGAACCATCATGACCTTTGGGTCATACCCTTTCATGTCTATAAATAGTCCAGAACATGTAGTCTGAAAATATAGCGTATGTCTCATTTCAAAGAGAGACGCATAGTGTCTTTTGTAACGATGTAACCTACTGTTATGTTGATTAATATAATGAATCATTTCTTGTCAATCTTGTGCAAATACGATCCTGGAATATCAAGTTTAGAGACCTGTGAAAAATCCAATATGGTATCAAGAGCCGAAGGTTTTTGCAAGGATACAAGATGTGATTCAAGTCTTTTGATCAAGAAGATCAAGAAACCGAGAAAGGAAGACACCAAGGATGTTGGGGAAGATAATGCATGATCAGAACCAACGGATATGGACACCAAACGAATTGGTGGAGTTTTGTTGTGATCATTCGCGACAACAAAACATCAAGGAAACTTTTGTAGAAGCGGCAAGTTTTGTTAAGTTTTGATAACCGACAAAAGAAAGCGAACGTTGACATCAAACGTATTGGTGGGAGAAAACTTAGAAGAACAATTGTTACAACTCTTGACGTTGAAAGAAGCGTAGAAGCAAGAGTAGAAAGCGCAGGACTAGAGCGCAAGAAGTGCGCAGAACTAGAGCGCAAGATGTGCGCAGGACTAGAGCGCAAGAAGTAAGACGCAGGACTAGAGCGCAAGATGTAAGACGCAGGACTAGTGCGCAAGGAACGTTGTTGTGTAGAAGAAAGCGTATACGTGGAACAAAGGAAGGAGTACTCAAGGTCAAGGATAGTGTTGGTACGACACAAGAACAACAACAACGAGAGAAGGAACAAACGATGGACTGTTTTGTTTCGGTGGAACGAAATCAGAAACGAAGGGACTGTTTTTGGTTCGGTGTGGTTACCAAGGTGTGGTAACAAGTTTGTGTGTAGGAATGTTTGTGATATCTAGATAAGAAATCAAAACAACACGCAAAGGTTTGTGTGTAGAAATATTCTTAGATTTCAAAGGAACCGAGATCAAGAATAACACACAAAGAAAGAAAAAGAAAAAAAAAACAACGTGTAAGTGTATAGAGAAGAAGAAGAGGCTGTGGAACTTTTGTTTAGACTCGTTGGCAAGAAAAATTCGACAAGAAAAGAGAAGGAACCATGGTGTTTAAGTTTGGTTCGAATCAAAACAGCAACAAGGGAACAAATTCCGAAAGTTTTGTTGAAGGTTGAAGTCGAATAGGATTTGAAAAGGCAACGAGGCAGGAAGAAACAAAAGAAAAAAGGAGTTGCTTGGGATAGAAAAGGTATACCGAGAGACAAAACAATCAAGGATTGTTTGGAAACGTTAAGCAATACGAACAACAACAATAAAGAAGAAGAAACAGGCTGATCACTTGTTTAAAGAAGGAATACCGACGGGTATTGAAGAGTTGTTGAAGACACGGTGTGAAATTGAAGAAACACAAGGAAGTATTGTGGTACAATGTTGGAAAGGAACAAGCAACAGCAGCAAAGACAAACGTGACAAGAAAACAACGAAAAACGACAACACGTTGGCAAGACAAGAAGAAGGAAAGAAAAGACACGGAGAAGAGCATGAAGACTAGAAGAACAAGAGTTAAACAATTAGGGGGGGAGAATGTTGGACCTTGTAATTGTACAAGTCTTGTATTATGAAGATGACGATAGATGAAGGACTAAAGTTGTTAAGTAGAAAGTTTATAACCGAAAAGTAGTTAATATGGTTGGTAGTTAAAGGTAGTTATTTCTGTAAGTTAGTTACAAAACCAAGGGTTGTGTCGTTTGGTTCATGACCAGTCGAACCATCATGACCATTGGGTCATACCCTTTCATGTCTATAAATAGTCCAGAACATGTAGTCTGAAAATATAGCGTATGTCTCATTTCAAAGAGAGACGCATAGTTTCTTTTGTAACGATGAAACCTACTGTTATGTTGATTAATATAATGAATCATTTCTTGTCAATCTTGTGCAAATACGATCCTGGAATATCAAGTTTAGAGACCTGTGAAAAATCCAATAGCCCGTATGGAAGCTGTACTACTGCCACTTTTCCAAATTGTCCGTGCTTAAAAGGATTTGAGCTAAAAGACCCACAAGAACTATATCCTTATAATTGGACTAGTGGATGTAGACGGAGCAGAGCCTTGGATTATGGTCCTGGAGAAGGATCTATAAAGTTTCCAAGCATGAATTTGCCAGACACACAAAATGCTGTGTACGCTAGCAGTATGAGCCTCCAGGAATATGAGGTGGCTTGCAAGAATAACTGTTCTTGCACTGCATACGCAAGTCCAAACAACACTCGACGTGGGGTATTGGACGTGTAAACCAAATATAGTTTAGTTATAAAGTATAGGGGTCTTAGTGTCATTAGTTAAAGTAAAGTTTAGTAAGTATTGTGTCATTGTAAATAGATTAGGGATGTAATGGGTCAAAGTGAAAGTATGTAACGGGTCAAAAACCAGTCACAACGTTTCANAGCCCGTATGGAAGCTGTACTACTGCCACTTTTCCAAATTGTCCGTGCTTAAAAGGATTTGAGCTAAAAGACCCACAAGAACTATATCCTTATAATTGGACTAGTGGATGTAGACGGAGCAGAGCCTTGGATTATGGTCCTGGAGAAGGATCTATAAAGTTTCCAAGCATGAATTTGCCAGACACACAAAATGCTGTGTACGCTAGCAGTATGAGCCTCCAGGAATATGAGGTGGCTTGCAAGAATAACTGTTCTTGCACTGCATACGCAAGTCCAAACAACACTCGACGTGGGGTTGGATGCTTGCAATGGTTTGGTGATTTAATTGACGTCCGGATGTACACATTAAATGGGCAAGATCTTTATGTTAGACTAGTGACCTCTGAATTATTAGGTAATTGACGTCCGGATATATTTATTCCAATGTTCGATTTCATTCATCAACTTTGCAACAGGTAGCCTGAAATTTTTTATTTTATTTTTTGCCATGTATTTGATCGAAAACGTATATGGGTTTTCACATGCTATATTATCTCACAAGTAGTAATTATATTAGCATTCAGTTGTCACATGCTATATTATCTCACTTGTAGCAAAAGCATATTATTGATTATCATGACCGGCTAACTGACAGAAATAATGCAGACTCCCAAAATAGATTTAGCAAAAAGGAAGCACTACTCACCATGCTCATATCAGCTTCATCAACTGTTGTACTTTTGTTTGTGGTGGCGTATGCCTGTACAAAGAACAGGAAATTGCGTAAGATGCAACGAAGAGGTAATCTGTAATACAAATTATATGCTCTTAGAATAGTAGCAATCATCATTACAATTTAGCAATAATGTACACAGAGGCCACCCAACATTTCAATTTTTTTCATATAGACCACCCATGTGTTGAAACAGTATTACAGCCCAACCAAATTTGTGTTTGTTTTGTTCACAAATTCCGGCTATTTTTGCCCGAAAACCATATGTAAAACTGAAAAGTTGGGAGGCCTTGCGATATATTATTTGAACAATAATTTAACAGTTTAGTTTGTTCATGAGTTTATTTTCTGACAGATTCATGTAACCAAGAGAAACTGGATGAACCTTTGCAGGAGACAGGTATGCGCTTGGGAAAAAGAACGCAACTGTTCCAATGGAAGATCTTGATGAGCTTCCTTTCTTTAGTCTACATGAAATAGCTAAGGCGACAAATCATTTCAGCATTGACAATAAGTTGGGAGAAGGTGGCTTTGGTCCTGTTTACAAGGTAACTTAACGATACTTCATATGATAAGCAATATCGATCATGAATTAAAACTGTTCTATATATAGGCTGGACTGACTCTAAGAGCATTGATAGGTTAGGCATAATCACATGAGCACTTAAAGAACAAAGACAACTAAACTTTAGGTGTAATCATATGGAAGACGGTGTAATCATATGTTACGTAGCATTCTATACATTAGGGATTATGAGTAAACGGGGGAGGCTTGGTCTTAGATATGTCATTATGTCACTATGATATTAGTTTCAGCATCTTGAAATAACGGCTTACCTCTCAAAAGTGATTAAGCCAATCCGTCACTTTCTGTTTATTTAATTTATGTTAATAAAGCACTCTGGTCTTATTAAAACTTGTTATCAAACTGTAAGTAATTTTTTTCTTGAAATGCAGAATAACCATCAAAAAATGGTACAATATAGTTCCAGGCCTGAATGGAAAGCAATACAAAAGCACAAGGACATACAAAGCAACTGACACACTAGGACTTACCAAAACTATCATTTTACACTAGCAATTATAAAGGAAATAGTCTAAGACAATGAAGGGCAATATGGGCCCCCATAAATTCCAATACCACCTCCAACAGTAGAAGGCCATCACAATTAACAGATGAAGCTATTCACTGAATGAACCAACTTGAACCCTGTCCCACACGTGAATTTAAGAACCAGCTTATACATATCACTGATACATAACAAATATGGCAAGTACCACACCTGAATGATATACTGTCACAAAGCACACCCAAATCATTAATCCATGGACCCATTGAAGTTGCATTGTGATGGATCATGTAACCACTATTGCCAGCACCACGAGCCTCTCTTTGATCGTTTCAAAATCCACTGATAACTTTTAAGCTAAATATCCGTAACTCTTATTTAAGCTCGCCACTTTTGCACAAAACATGTGATTGTTACCTGTTCATATGCCAAGGTACCTAGCTTGAGGACTAGGTGTCATGCTGGGTCGTGAGTGATGATATGTCCAGAGTGTAAGGCAAAATTGTATAAGTGATTAAGCCGTAATAAGGCAACTAAATTCTCTAGGTGTGGTATAGGAAATATGACAAGGTTTTCCATAATTTTAGGGTTAATGAATAGGGAATTAGAAGCTAGACGTCTGGAGGCATGTTTAATTTGAGATAGATTCAGATTGAACGTCTTGGGAGAGCGGTGAACATTTTGAATATTACCAATTCGTCACATATCTGTTTAGTTTAAGTACATAGGGTATTCGGGTCTTGTCAAAATCAGAACTAACCTTGATATTTCAGGGTATGTTGAAAGACGGACGAGAAGTAGCTGTGAAGCGGCTCTCAGAAACATCACAGCAAGGACTTGATGAATTCAAGAATGAAGTAATTTGCATTGCCAAACTTCAGCACCGGAATCTTGTGAAGCTTCTTGGATACTGCATTCATGGAAATGAAATGATTTTGGTTTATGAATACATGGCTAACAAAAGCTTGGACAGATTCTTATTTGGTATGATACTACTTGATGTAATATTGCTATTATATTTGCCAAATTAATGGATAACTCAACACAAATTGAGTGCTTAAATTGTCATATTTCTACAGATGAAAACAGAAGTTCAATGCTTGATTGGCCTCAGCGCTTTAATATCATCAATGGGATGGCTAGAGGTATTCTTTATCTACATCAAGATTCCCGCCTTCAAATCATCCACAGAGATCTCAAGGTAGGTAATATTCTGTTGGATGATGACATGAACCCAAAAATATCTGACTTTGGCATTGCTAGAAAGTTTGTAGGATCCGATAGCACTGCTAAGACAAAGAAAGTAGTGGGAACACAGTAAGAATCTAAAACCATGTCGTATAAAATAAGTCTTACCATAGTCAACAGAGTCCTAGATTTTTCTAGTTTATTTCATTTGAACTTTGATGCAGTGGTTACATTTCCCCTGAGTATGCTGTACACGGACACTTCTCTACAAAGTCAGATGTGTTTAGCTTTGGCGTTATGGTGTTGGAAATAGTTAGTGGGAAGAAAAACAGAGGATTCTGTCATGAAGATCACAGTGATAACCTTCTTGGGCATGTACGTTAAGTGATAAACATGTAATTTTGTTAAGCGATACACTTTGTAGATACTTATTACTGTGTTGTATATACTTCAGGCATGGAGACTCTACAAAGAAAACAGGTCCATTGAACTCATGAGTCCGTCTTTACACGATTCATGCATCATCCTTGAAGTACTAAGATCAATACATGTCGGTCTACTATGTGTGCAACATAATGCACAGGATAGACCAACTATGTTGTCGGTGGTTCTGATGCTTGTGAGTGAAGGTGTGTTACCTCAACCTAAACAGCCTGGTTTTTTCACTGGAGAGAGCCAAAGCGAAGTAGTGTCATCAGCTGAAGAATACATGATAACACAATTGTATGCTCGATAGCAAGCATATGGTTTGCCCTAGTGATCGATTTGTACATTGATGGTTTCGAGTTCAAGTCCCACTTAGGCACAGGGAATTGTTGTTAAATTTACATTTATACTTACTAGACATATTAAACCGAAAGTATGCAACTTAAATTGTTCTGGTAATGTTTAATTAGTTCGGCACATTTTGTCCTTTATAATAAATTAAAGGTAAAAAAACTTCAAAGGATATTGTATTATTGTAATTGTAATTGTGTACAAAATACCTAGGGATGCATATCTATATATAATAGTTACATAGCTCTTAGTCGGTTAGAGCTTTTAGGTGTTAAGTGTGTTTGCTTTTTATTTTTCGTTCACAGGGAGACACAGGTGAAAACATCTAAATGGACCAGACGTGAAAGTAGCATCTTAATACCTCTAGTTGAACTAATAAATATTCAGACGTTTTCATAAAAAAACAAACATTTGATTCAGATTCAGACATTTCGCTTCAGATTCAGATTCAGATGTGCGAGTCAGATTCAGATTCATAGCCTCTTAATAAACAAACAGCACCTAACTCACAACCCTAATGGGTACCGCCCATCTATGCAACTTGGTCGGCCCATCTAGTCTAACATTGTCTAATACGCCCCCGTAAGCTAAGGAAGGGAACGGCTTGTAGCTCGGCTCTTAGAAAGAGAAATAAAGGAGTTCACGATGGCTTTGTTAAGATGTCGGCTATCTGGTCATGTGTAGATATGTGTTGAACTCGAAGATCCCCTTGAGCAACCTTTTCTCGAACAAAGTGAAAATCTATTTCCATGTGTTTTGTACGCGCATGGAAGATAGGGTTAGTTAGCAAGTATGTTGCACTTAGATTGTGGCACCATAGTATAGGAGTAGAAGATGTGTGAATGCCAAGCTCAAGAAGGAGAGCTTGAAACCATGTGAGTTCCGCAACGGCGTCAGCAAGTGCTTTATATTCAGCTTCTGTAGAGGAACGTGAAATTGTGTGTTGCTTACGAGCGGTTCAAGATATAAGGTTTGAACCAAGGTAGATAGCAAATGCCCCCGTATACCGTCGATCCTCTAGATCCCCAGCCCAGTCAGCATCAAAAAAGGCTTCAAGAGAAGTATCAGGGCGACCTTTCCAAAGTACAGCGGTAAAAGCTTGAAGGGTGGAACCTAAAGAACGACGAATGAACATACCATGGTCAACTGTACCATGAAGATAATGTAAAATCCGTTTTACTACCAACCAATGATTTTCGGTAGGAGCATGCATATATTCGCATACTTTGTGGACAACAGACGCTATACAAGGTCGAGAAAGAGTAACATATGTAAAGAACCCACAACCTGTCGGTATTTGACAGTGTTGGAGAAAGCATCACTATCGTTTACACCGGGTGAACTCAAGGCAATTATGGGAAATGGCATTGGATTGCAGTTAACTGACCAACCCTTTGTAAGATCTCCAAAATGTACGTCTTTTGAGATAGAATAATGCTTGACGTGTGAGGAACAACTTCAATACCCAAAAAATCTTTAAGCGGCCCAAGATCTTTTAAAGCAAAAAAATGATCTAAGTTGGCGAACTACATTGTCAATAGCGCCTTTGTTGTTACCGTTAAAGAAAATGTCATAGTTGTTGTGAGATGGTTGGTAACTATAAAAGGCTTGTGAACCTAATTGTTTTGTTGGCATGATCTTAAAACCAATCGATGGTGCAATCAAACGACGTTGATTGGTTACTTTTTGTTAAGTGAGAGGTGAAGTCATCGTGAGTTTTGTTATTTTTACTTGAGTTGACTGCTTTGAGCAGGGTTGACTAGCGTTGACCGGTGTTGACCAGGTTTGACCGGCGTTGTCGGCAGTAGCGGTGACAATTTCATCGGGTTTTGTGTGGAATTTTAATACCGAACTATGACCACTGACGGCATCAGTTAATTCCAAACGGTGTAGAAGTTTTGGCTATAACACTGAATAAGTGAGATTTTGGCCGAGAGTTATATTGTGTGTTTAAAGGGTAGCCGGATTTGTAACCGGGAATTGAGGATGCCAGATTTGTTACCAGATATATGGAGTCCTTACTAGTTGTGAAACAGGTTTTGATACTGATGAGTGTGTAAATACTCATCATTTTTACCTAATCTGAACTGCCAAAACATCCAAAAACACCCAATAATGCATCAAAATAGTGAAAATATTCCAAAAGTGTGTTTTATATGTTCTAGATGCAAAATGTTTGAAAACAAATAAAAAACGAACAAAGTTTGCACAATTGGCAGTTTCAGTCCCTCAACTTTCACAAATTGTCAAATCTAGTCCCTGGTTATTTCAAAACATGCAAAATATCATAAAAGGTCCTTGGGGATTCATAAGTTGTCAAAACAAATCCTTGAATATCAAAAATTACAAATTTACAACTTTGGTCCCTCAACTTTGAAAAATGTCAAAAATAGTCCTTGGTGATTTAAAAAGTGAAAATAATCAAAAATAAACCTTGTACTATTCATAAATGACACAATTGGTCCTTGTGGTAAAATTTTGGAAAATTACAAGTTTGGTCCCTGAAGTTTCACAAGTTGACAGAAATGGTCCCTGGATATTCAAAATGGGAAAAAGGCAACTATGGTCCTTATACTATTCACATATGGCAAGAATAGCCCCTTGGAAATACTTTGGAAACTTGTAAAAACCAACCCTCAAAAATCCAAAAATTACACAAATGGTCCTTGTGAATTTATAATACCAAACGGACCTTTTATAACTTAAAAAACCCAAATCCAAAATAAACCCAACACCCCTATAACCCAGCCCATGTTTTCTTTCTCTTTTCCCAGGCCCAAAACCCACAAGCCCATTCCCCCGTTTAAATTATAA
>LBNU01016843.1:92735-108935 GCA_014162995.1 Artemisia annua | reverse complement strand
TTGTTGTGAGATGGTTGGTAACTATAAAAGGCTTGTGAACCTAATTGTTTTGTTGGCATGATCTTAAAACCAATCGATGGTGCAATCAAACGACGTTGATTGGTTACTTTATGTTAATTGAGAGGTGAAGTCATCGTGAGTTTTGTTATTTTTACTTGAGTTGACTGCTTTGAGCAGTGTTGACTAGCGTTGACCGGTGTTGACCAGGTTTGACCGGTGTTGTCGGCAGTAGCGGTGACAATTTCATCGGGTTTTGTGTGGAATTTTAATACCGAACTATGACCACTGACGACATCAGTTAATTCCAAACGGTGTAGAAGTTTTGGCTATAACACTGAATAAGTGAGATTTTGGCCGAGAGTTATATTGTGAGTTTAAAGGGTAGCCGGATTTGTAACCGGGAATTGAGGATGCCAGATTTGTTACCAGATATATGGAGTCCTTACTAGTTGTGAAACAGGTTTTGATACCATATTGTATTATTGTAACTGTAATTGTGTATAAAATACCTAATGATTGCATAGTAGTTACATAACTTAGGAAATAAGCAACTATCTACAAACCGAATGGGTACAGCCCATCTATACCATTGGGTCGGCCCGTCTAGTCTAATATGATATAGAGTAAAATATAATGTTCTTCCTTTTACTTGTATCAAAAGTACACGTTGTGTTGAACAATGGATTCTTAAGAATACATGGGCAAAATTTGGGCTGGAGCGTGTTATGTTGAACAATGGATTCTTTTTGTTTCAATTCTCTACGAAGGAGGGTATGGATAAAGTGTTAGAATCGGGGCCATGGTTGATTCGCTCGATGCCTATTTTTCTTAATGTTTGGTCCCCTAATACTACGCTTGTTAAGGAGGAAGTCACTTCAGCACCCGTATGGCTGAAATTACATAATGTTCCACTTGTTGCTTATACGGAGGTTGGATTGAGTTTGATTACGACTCAACTTGGTAAGCCTATTATGTTGGATTCCCATACTAGTACTATGTGTGTTAAATCTTGGGGTCAGACTTCATACGCGCGTGCTCTTGTTGAGGTATCATCTCTTGCCGCGTTAATGGATCATGTGGTGGTGGCTATTCCATTTTCTAATGGCCAAGGTCATTCTTTGGCGCGCGTTGATGTTGAGTATGAATGGAAGCCGCCTCGATGTGCCTCATGCAAAATTTTTGACCATCTCGATGATGCATGCCCTAAGAATGCTAAACAACATAGCACTCAGACTTATGTTGATAAGGATGGATTTGTGGAAGCTACTAAACGGAACGGTAAGGGTAAGGGGCCCACTCATGAGAAGGTTATTGATGGAGTTCGTTTTTCGAAACCGAGGGTCACATTGAATTATCGTTGGCAGCCAGTTTCGAAAAAGAAAGTGGGGTCCGATGGAACGTCGTCTTCAAAAGGTAATGGTACTAACAACAATGCTAGTGGTCCTAATTTGCATGCTGCGCAAGATCCGGTTAATCAAGCGAAAAGTGATGTGCATACTTCTAATAAGTATATTCATGATGATCTAAGTGATATCGTCACTAAGAATCCATTTGGTTCGCTTATGGATGAGGTGACCAATTCTGAAATGGGGCCTGAGGTTGGGGTGACACAAGGGGAGCAAAGCAGTCATGTTATGGAGATTGATAGTGACAATGAGGTTGATGAGTCTATTGAGGTTGGTAAACCAAGTACCCCTATCGTCGAGAAAATTGATAAGCTTGAAAAGCTCATTATTGATGGGATAGGAACGCTTGTGGATGATAATGGGAAACCTGTTCCGGTGGTTGAGGGGATTAAGAAGGGTAATCCTTTCTCTAAGGTAGGTAATGTGGTTGTATCTGATAGTGATGATGAGGTTCTTGAGCCAGACGATCCTATGAGTAGTTACCTGTCATCAGCTGGAGGACAAAACGAGCTTGAAGGTTATTTTTCTGATGATTACGCTGCCCAGGTTCTTGATTTACCTGGGCAATTGGAGGAATTTAACAAGATGTTTGATTTTAAGGTCCAAGGCAAGTCGAGGAAGTAATATGCGATGTTGATTCGTGCATGTTTTTTCTTTCATGGTTGTTCTAGTTTTTCGTAGCTAGTTGTTCATTTATGGCATGTCATAAATGTTCTAGTGGTTGTTCAAGCGGTTGCTTGAGGTTAATGTGGTACTTCAGCCACATTCCATTGTACTTTAAAAGTTTATTTGGTTAATATATTTTACCAGGGTGGAGATCCCTTTACCCAAAAAAAAGTACACGTTGTGTCCCAAATTCAAAATAAATACGCCCAAGGTTCATACTATGCATTTTTTGCGTCGCTCAAGGTCTCTTTTACTTAACAATGTCGTCAATGGCTGGTAAATCCCCCATGTGCCTTGCATATGAGGGTATTTTGGTCATTTCAGCGCGTTATGTTAATTATTTTGGTATAACCTTACTACCTTAGGGATGAACGGTGTAATTTACTCCTAAAATTAACACACTCACCTCATCCACCCTCCTTAGTCATCATCTCCACTCACCACCACCAATCATTACAACCATCCACCACCACCCACCACCATTACAACCATCCACCACCCACCACCATTAAACCATATGAACTTTGCTTCTGCTATATCCATAATGTTGATAACAATATTTACAATGTTAAATTTTTATTGTACTCAAAAGTGCATAACATGCCTTACCAATAAACAAGAGCAGGGACATTGTGTTGTCTGATATAGTTAGTAGTATTGACTGATTAAAGTTGTATTGTTCTAGTATATGGACTGATTGGGGTTTTGTCCTAATGAGTTGAATGTTGTGATAAGTTGTGATACATTCTGATGAATAATATATATTTCACCGTTTGCACCAAAAAAAATAATAAACAAGATCAGGGATAACTTTTATTTCTAGGATTTTCTTAAACTTTTGCTAGCGAGAAACATGAATAAGCCAACAAACCAACCCAAACAATCAATCATAGATGTTATTGCTGAATAAAAGATAGTACGATATGAAATTTCAAACACTCCTTATAATCGTAAGTTACTCCTTAAGTTCATCATTACACATCGCATATAATTGTCATTTTCACACTTCATCTTCAAGCTCATATATCTTCATAAAAATTTTCATATTTCTATCTATCAAATAACCCGCTTGAAAACCAAGAACACATTCTTATAAAATCAAAACCACAAGCATAATTTTATATACTCTACAATCAAAACCCATTCTTTTCATAATTCAAAACTGAAAATATACAAACACCCATAACACCATCCTTTGATTCCAATATTTCTTAGATCTCTCTCTCTCTATATTGTATATTTTTTCTTTTCACATCATCTCTATATTACACAAAATCTAAGCAATGAGAGAATGAGCATATACAAATTTCAACTACAACCCATTTACAATTAGACGGAATTTGAAAGTTTATTAATCACAAATGAGTCATAATGCATGAGGGCGAGCTTGAGATGACCGGATTGAAGTTCAGCCTAACGGAGTGTACAAACATTTATATTGAAATTCCTTTCAGGCATTTGATCAAACATCTTCTTCGCAGACTCCAAATCGCCAAAACCTTTAGTAAACAAATCAATCAAAGCACAACCAACACACACATTAGTCCTAACGTAGCCAGCCTTGATCACAAACCCGAAAACCGCTTCACCAATCCTCGCATACTCTTTACTACAACACGCCTTGACTCGCAGCCGAAAAGCAGTACTGATTCGGATACTCGCCTTGCTTAAGCATCTCAACAAAAGAAACTTCACAACTTGAGCAGCTCCTTGCCAATCCAAATCCAATATTTCCTTGAAGGCTTGACCTCTTTTTTTTTTTTTTTTTTTGGTAGACTTTTGGCTTCTGCCACTGCATTTTTTTTCTTTTGTAGTTTTTCACTTAGTTGTGTGAGAAAGAAAAAGACGCGAAATGACCAAAATGCAAGGCACATGGGGGATTTAACAGCCATTGACTGACGGTGTTAAGTCAAAGAGGCCTTGAGCGATGCAAAAAATGCACAGTAGGACCTTGAACGTATTTATTTTGAATTTGAGACTCGGCGTATATTTTTGATACAAGTAAAATGACGAACGGTGGATTTTACTCTATAATAAAATATAAAACAGGATGTTTGGTATGAGGAATCATATTAGAATGGAATGTCAAGAGAGAAAGCAAAGTGGGGAGAATAGAAATGCGCTTAAAGAATGATATTGTTTGGTAAAACAAAGAATCGAAAAGAGAAAAGGATCTTAACTAATGATTCTTTTGTTTTGGTTATGTAGTAGAAATGGAAAATATCAATCTATTGATTTTAGCACATGCAGTTTACGTTCTTCATTTTACAAAGTTCAACTTCATTGTTGGTCTATAGCCTACAAATTGCAATAGGGATGAACAACCAAGCTTTCATCAGGTTGGAACAACAAATATGCGAGAAATAAAACAAATTCTTATCATTTATCAAGCCAGACATTGATTGTGTAACAAGAATTGAACACCTTTTTGTACCATGATGTGTTTAGTAGATCCATCCATTCTCCCCTTTCTTTGATTTTTTAAAAGAATGAGCGGGATTGAATGAGAATCATAATTTAATTTTCTAATTCCGTTCTCATGGTCAGCCAAACACAAGAATAGCCTCTGTTTCCGTTTCTTAGCATTCCATGCAGCTTCCCTCTATTATTTAGTGACAAGTGAAGTCAAACTTTACATCCCAAATTATTAAATTAATTTGGTGCATGCATGTTGGTAAATAGCGCCCGAGAAAACTTACACAAAGTTGATTGCATTATGTCCGGAAAGTGTAACAAGGCATGCATTAAACCCCGAAAGTATAGCACGATAATAATTTGTGTTTCTGTAAAATACAAAGTTATATACGTCGCGCAAAATACAATGAAGCGATAAGAAGCATTTATGATTTTAAGTGTCAAAAAGTTTATTTTATTTTTTTCACGCTCGTAAGTGTAGAGATAAATATGTGACTCCACAATTCTTTACATTTCCTCTTGTGTGGAAAAAGAACGTGTGTCAAATTGATCATGACACTTAGGTGTGTCTTTGTATTTGTACGCACTAATAAATGTGAACAGTTATGTGTGTCACATTTTTTTTTCTTCTTCCTGGTCCTAACTAATACAAAATAAAAAGTAAGAAATTAAAAGTTCAATATAGATCCTAATAAATTTTTTTAAATCCAATAAACAAATTTTGATTACAGTTTTTCATCAAGTAATAAGAAAAACTCACTTTGATTTTTTAAATTAAATATTTCATAAACCGTTAATCGTTACACGAAAATAATCATACTATCACGACGAGAATTAAATCATCTTTCTATAGAGGGGCGCTTCTGTATATTTTCGACGAACTTTTTTTCGACTTTTTTTTGTGAGTTTTGAAATTTACGCGTGAAAAAATCACATGTGATTTGTTATTTAATATCACATGTGAATTATGAAATTATATGTGATTTATGAACTCACACGTGATTTTTAAAATAACAAATCACATGTAATTTTTTCAAACCTAAATTTGGGTAAAGGGTATTACACCCGGTAAAATATATTACTCCAAAAAACGTTTAAGTACAAAGGAATGTGGCTGAAGTACCACATTAACCGCAAGCAATCGCTTGACACAACCACAAATCATTTATGACAGGCCATAAATGACAACTAGCTACAACCAATAAGACTACTAAACCAAAACCAGCATAAAATAATATACATCAGATTATTTTATGCAAAAAATATATAAAACAACCTAGTTTAGACAAAAGTCTTGAATTCCAGCAGCCTTTAATTGTGCAAGAGAGAGGCCAAAATCATCATCATCATAATTGTTTCCGTCACCCGTATCCGCTTTTCATTGCTTATAAAGACTCTGCTCTTTACCCTCACTTCCAGAATACAACGTCCCAATGTGATCATCAAAAACTTCATCAACCTCACTGTCAGAAACTTCCACATTGCCCACCTTAGAGAATGGGTTACCCCCTATAGTTGATGAATCAACCTTTTTAATAGGTTTACCATCATCATCAACAAGAGTAACTTTTCCTTCAATAATTAGCTTTTCAAACCTAAATTTTAACACTAAACCAAAACTCAAGAAGAAAAATTCGTCAAAAGTATATCTACGTGACCGTCTATTGAAATATAAAAAATATTCTCATCGCGATGGTATATATTTTTTGCTTATTGATTTAATGTTTGCAAGATATTTTATTCTCAACAATAAAAGTGGAAAGTGACTTTTTTAAGTATGATGAAAAAATAAATATTCATAATTTTTTTATTAGATCTTTTTAGAAAATTTGAGATATATATTACACTCAACTCCATAAATCATATATAACGAGTCGGGCGCCGGTCTGCCGCGTTGCGGCGGGGCGTCGTAGTTGGCGATTATTTTTTTAAAATGCTATTCATATGTGTTGGTTTGGCGGGCCACTGTTTGGTAGTATTACAATTAAAACTGCTATTATTACAATTAAAATGCTATTCATAAACGCAAAAATCCCTAAAACCCCCAACGCTCAAATTTATGGTCTAACATGTAGGAAGATCAATTTATCATAGATGAAACGCAGCTGCTATTTCATGTTTGCATTACCATGTGGTCTAATGCATGTACAAACTGATATACATGATTATTTTCCAAATACTTTGGCTAATATAAGAAAATTAAGTAATCTGAACCTTTATTAAAAAAATAAGTAACCACTACCCATTTACATTCTATTATGTTATGAAACATTCAAAGGCACACCAATAGTGATTTATGTTGACAAACCAAACGGGCTGTTACTATACTTCAAGTATTTGCACACTTGTTACAGAATAAACAATAAAAACTTACAAAGAAAATAGGAGCAGCCAATCAAGTGAGGTTGCAGTAGTCCGCAATCATCAGTTTGTCTCGTTCGACACTGTTCATCCAAAATTATGTCCATTGATTGACTACAGATAGTAACAACTCACTTACCTTCCGATCATTCTCTGCATTTAACCAAATCCATAGGAACCACATCTCCGTCACCATCATTGGTTGTATGCTCACGTGCATTCTCTATGGCAAATAGACACGAATGCGTATTTATGAACAGGAAAGTTCAATAGCGCTCGTTCATGCCTTCCTGTAACATTAATAATCGTTATTAGTATCAGCTTGCGTGTACTACGCGTGATGTTTAAAAAGATGGCGGGTATCAAATCTTTACTACGCGGGTATCCAACTATCTAATTTAGTCCTAATCATTGCATCGAGCCTTTGAGAATCATAGTTCTTCCCGTACTTTGCCATTTGTGCATTCCATGCTGTGGGTATCCTGGGGAGTGTGGCGGCTTTAGTGTCTGCACAAAGGAAAGAAGAAAATGAAAATCAAGATACGCTGATTCAGAACTATATTAGTTCCAAAAAGTAATTAGCAATTTTAGTGTCAGATGTGGCTTTTTTAGCTGGACAGATTTAGGTTGCTATGCCATGCCAAATGTGTATTGGCCATGTGACCAATTATTCATTTTTTGTATCATAATCGAGATACAGACTGTTTATAAGTAATCATTTTTCTAAGCAGAAATAGAAATAAACTTTTCACATCTACGGTGGTCATGTGATTATTGAAGGTTAAACAGAAGTAAATTTTGAGGGAAAAGAGCATACCAAGAATAACCTGAGCCGAAGAGAGCCATAAAGTACTTGGTATCGACTGTCCAGGAATGAAGCGAGAAGCAGCAACATTGAGCAAGGGCTGAAGGGCTATTCATCAGAAACCAAAAAATTTATCGACATTCAGTTTTATCTTGTTTTCATTCAACAATTCATTTACTTGTCTATTAGGCGTGTGTCGTACCTTTGCTCGTGTTACTGTTCATTCAGGAATTAGTTGCATAAAAAACATGTTTCAACCCGTTTTTGACTGTAATGTATTCCAAACCTGTTAAAAATTTATCCTTTCCTTTCAATATTATTTACAAAAAATTGAGGATAAGTAAATCAACATCGTTGGTAAAAAAAACATACTGTTGTCTGTTGGATGTGCCTGCTTTCTTATTCTCGAGTGGCCAACATATTCTGTAACTGAAACCATCCTGAAACATAGGCAACCATATAAGTAGTAGAGGTGACAAACTTTTTTTCATAACACCATATATCTAAATAATCCATATTACATAAATTTCTTATTCGAAACCACAAATGTATATAAATGTATACAACTGTATATAGTACTCAAACCGCATCACCACCTATATATAAAGTTTTGGCCCTATTTAGTATTTTAAACTCTATCAAACATACATTGAATTTTTTTTTTGACTTAGAACTACATTTTAACAAAGCGATTATAACTCTGGATAATAAATAGTAGGAGACTTACCGAGAATGTTTTGGGTTGAGATAGCGCTAATGATGATATCAGTACACATTGGCGTAACTTTGAGTCCAACGCCTGAAGAACCATCCTCAACAGCTTCCTTCATAAGAGAACCTTGTTGAGCAAACACTTTTGAAACCGAAAAAAAAAATAAAAAAAATAATAAAATAAAATAAAATAAAATAAAATAAAATAAAATAAAATAAAAAAAACCTCGGAACTATAACTACACTTCCAACTCTCTTAGGCATATCATCAAACACATTGTAGACACAACTTCATCTACACTTTGCACACCATTAACCACAACGACGACCCCAATTCCTAATTCACCTAAAACAACATCATTAGATTAAACCCTATCTTTTAAGCATATGTCTTTTATCAACGCATAAAGAAGCCAGAGAACAAATACAAGAGCATAAATAACTGGTATGTGTTAATTTACACATACTTTTATTTATCAAATTAAGACCAAAAACGACAAAAAACTAACCATTATTGCCAAAGATTTTGTGTTTTTGCGTTTGTGAATTTGTAGGTACGGATAATGCAAAAATAGACAAAAACGAGCCAAAAATGACAACACGAGCATGAGATTTGGAACGAGTGTCAAAAGCCGTAGCCGGGGAAGCATTTTTCATATTTGAGCTCAGAATGGCTAAACAAGTCCTTGAAGAATCATTATTTGTCAAGAAAAGTCCTTGGAACTAATTTACACAAGTGGTCCTTTAAATTTCAGAAAGTGCAAAAATGGTCCTTGTGAATTGTTTTACCAAAGCTGCCATTAGATAAATCCATAAACCCAAAACAAAAACCAAAACAACAAAACCCAAAAATTTTCTAAAACCCAAAACCCGAAGTTCCACCAGCCCATTACCATTCTATAAACCCAAGACCCGGTTTTAAACCCGAAACCCACCTAAATCCATAACCCGGCCAAAGTCAAAATAATATAAAAAAATCCTACGCGCCATATTCACCCCCAATTCCCTTTTACCCAGTCTACCTCATGAACCCTAATTACCTTTCATCCAAATTAACCATTCCCAACCAATTTTAACCACAATTAAGGGTCTATTGGTCATTTCCCCACACCCCTGACACCTTGTCAGAGAATGACAGCTTGAGAAGGCCACGTGGATGCAGCTCATTGGTCTGAACGCGTCACCACATCAATTCCAGGCATCTTATTGGTCCAAACGTGTCATCAGGGATCTAGCAACGAATATTCCAAGGGATTCTCTTTCTAGAGCCTTCTGAAAGCTCTCCCTCATCTCAGCTATAAATAGAAGGCCTCACTCACGGATTTTGGTGGTTAGAGAGTAGTAGCTAGTGTTGAATTAGGTGCAGACTTAGTGTAATTCTAGTGTAATTTTGTTTAAACTTGTATTTCAGTTTCCTAATTGTAATCATTTTTCAGAGTTAAATAAAGATTTCAGTTCTCAATCCTTTAGATTTCAAGCTTTTCAAATATGTTTTTCAAGCAATTTTAATTGTTCTCAGAAGCTCACTCAAGCTTCTCACAAGCTCATTGATATGTTTAAATACTTTAATTCAGCTCAAACTAGTTTTCATCAAAAAGTCAATCAAGGTTCAAGGATGATTCAGAAGGTGAAATAGTAGATTCAGTAGTGTTTGTTGATGTTCAGAAGTGATTTAAGCCTATCAAAGATAGGCTAACTTTGGAGTATACCCCTACTTGTAGGGCCATTTGGTGTTAAGTAAGCATCTCATTTCTATTTTTTGCAATTTTCTATTAAGAACTGTTAGATTACATTAGTTTACTGTTAATCTATTGTGATAATTGCTTTTATATGTTAGTTGAGTTGTCTGAGCCTCTTTGATTCCATTTTATGCTTGTTCATTGGATTTGAGTAGTTAACTGTGAGGATTTCATTGAATTATGAATCTGAGATTTTTATGTTTTGCTATTGCATGTTAGTTTTGATTTAATCTCTATTAGCCTTATGTGATTGAGTGTGATCATGTTTGTGGACTAATACAACCTAGATACCATAGATGTAGTTATAATCAGTTAATACAAAGGTGTTTGGCACAAGGATTTTCACTGTGTTAATTTGTGTGTCAGTGTAGTTTGCCTGCTTAAACATCACACTTAGGGTATTATTAGAGACAATCATGCCTAAAATCAGTATGTCATTTTGCTAAAAGTCAATTTGATCTTAATTCTCCTTTCACTAGTTAACTGTAGTGTTTCTATTTTGCCTAGTCATTAAATTTGTTCAATAGCATGTCATATTAGCTACATTCAGTGTTATAATAGCTTAAAACATCTAAGTAGATCATATTAGAGTAGATTTAAAAGCAAAATAGTAAACTGTGGTAGGTTATTAAAAAGTCAGCATATGTTTGGTCACTGCAGTCATTTAGCAAGTTTGTATGCTGAACTTGAGTTAAATTGGAGTTCAATTGATTAGATTTTGATAGGGCTTTTGCCATTTTATTATAATATTGGTTGGTGATTTTCATTTTGCCCCTTTTAGATTTTAGATCACAGCTCTTTAGACTGCTTATTCTTGTCTGCAATTTAGGCCTTTTTAGAGTGTTGCTGATTTACACAGTTTAGTGCATTTGTGATTTGTAGCTTGTGATCTGAGATTATATGCTTGTTCTGAGTTTATTTGATTGTGTCTTTGCTTTGTTCTCAATATATTGCTCATTGGTGCCCATTTGTGCTTATTTGCTTTTCATTAGTGCTTATTTGTGAGTTCCTTTGGCTGCTCTTGCTTTTATCTGATAGAATTTGGATCTGAATTATATGAATTTGAGTTAGATAGAGTACATTGAGCCTTCTTAGTCAATTTCATAAAGTTTTGGGTTAAGTGCTTAATAATAAGCACTTTAATAAGCAGTTTTTAAGCCAATAAGCACTTCTGGCTTATTTTTCAAATAGATTTTTCTACAGTAGCCTTAGAACTTTATTTTAGAATTTATGAAAAAATTTGGGATTTAATTGACTTGTTTTACTATTTCTTTTTATTTTTAAATAGAATTTAGAATAATAAATCATTTTTAAATACAAAATAAATCACAAAAAGACAAAAATAGATTCTGATTTTATTTTTAAATTTCATTTTCATTTTATTAAGATTTTTAGAAAATAATTTTGTAGAATAAATTTTTCATTTTAAAATTAGTTTAGTTTTCTTTTATTAAATAAAAATACAAAAATAGTTTTTAATTCATAATAAATAAATAAAAAGTCAAAACAATATTTTTCTTTTTCTTAAAATTTTCTTTTATCATTTTAAAGTTTTAAAAATTTCATTTGAGCCCGTAGGTTTAGTCTAGCTTAAAATTTACTTTTTATTTTGTTACGTAGACATTTTAATTAGTTTACGTTTACGATTTTTTAACATTTGTGCTTATCACACTTGTACCTTGTGCATAAATACTTGTTTTTTATTGCATTTTCATATTATTAGTTTTAAATTCAAATATTTTCTCTTTTCACTTTTTCACAAACACGATTTCACGAATCGAATATCACGATTCCATTCACCTTCACACGGACACGACCCGGGTTTTGATTATTCGTTGATCAATACATGGACTATAAATGATATAATTGGTTTTTAATTTAATCAATAACATACGTACCACCTTTTGAAAGCAAGGTTGTAGTGATTATCTGTGTCAATTTATACTGGTCTTGGTCATTTTTTTTTCCTCTGTTTTTAGTGTTTTGGAGTGGTTTACTTACATTGTAATATGATGAAAACCTTTTCAAGAACCTTCTACGTTGGAAATACCCAACATCGTACATGTGTTTGGCAAAAAGGAAAAACCATAGCCACACAAACCTTAAAACACACTTAGGCGTTGTTTCTTTTTTCCCTTAGCTAAGGACATGGACCAACTAAACCCCACTAAACTATTTAATATTATTTTTTTAAGGGAGGCCCATTTATTTCCCTTGTTTCATCTTTATCTACAAGGGAAGAAATATAGATCATTTCCCATTAAGACATGCTAAGAGATGTGGACCCACATGGGACCCACTTACCACTTAGCTTAGAGAAAAAAAAGAAACACAACCTTATATATTATCCTCTAGCAATTGGGCCTACCAATGTATAAGAACCATGGACCGGGCCGTGTAGCAGGCTGGAAAAAAAAAAAGAAAAGTAGCCCGTTTTAATACACGACGTCGTATCAAGCCACATTTAGTATATATATAGTAATTTAACAAGTACCACAAAAACCTAACTAGTTAATTAACTGGGCTTAGAGGCTTTTTTATTCAAAATCTATTGGGCTTTTGCTATTATGGGACCATCTTTACTACTTATAAAGGAAAAATTGTCAAAGTGGAATTGTGAAATTATGAAAAACTGAACTTTCGGTCAATTCCCATTTTGCCCTTAATTGCCAATGAAATCGAATGCCCTTTCTCAATGCCTGGTCAATGATGGGCGAATGGAAAGTATTGATGGTGGTCAATTTTGGACGAATGGATAGTATTTATGGTGGACGAATTTTACTAAAGGGAAGGTCTGAATTTTTGGAAAGTATTGCATGGCGTTTGAGCAGGAAGGAAACATTGCTGAAAATTAAACACCAATTAATTTCTTCTGCACAATTAGCATCAAGTAATTACTTCGAAAATTCAGTTTTTATATATAGAAATGATACTTTCTTAGTCAAAGCTTCCCACTTAAGCCTCCCCCCATTATTCTCCTTATCGAAGTCCATTTTTTTTCTTGAACAATCACCGGTGCATCATCTTTTTTTCTCCACTTTTTATCATCTGTTTTCCTAATTCTTATATTGTATTATGAGTATGATTGCTCGACATCAATATTTGTTTGTATATAACATAATGATTCTTACCTGTAAAGAAATTAGCGTTGATGTGTCCGTCATCATCAATATCTTGTAAGTTATTCTACATACCCTTTTAATGTTCTATTGTCATTGTTTGCTTGGTAAACGGGTTGATTATTCAGGGTGGTCACTGATTGTCGTGGGGCTAATGTACGAAGTAATTTTAGTTTATGCGATTATACCACAAGCTTCGCCTATTAACTTGTTTACCCAAACCCAACTTGATTCATAAACCCTATTAACTTGTTTACCCAAACCCAACTTGATTCATAAACCATAACCCGCTATTATCATGCATTAATACATCCAGCAGAGATCTTTCCGGATTATATTTTGAGAAAGGATATTGCTTTCTCAATTAAAAAAAGTAAGTATTTTTTTGTGATATGTATGGTGATCACTGTGTTCATGTTTTCTTGTCATTAAAAAACATATCAATACAATCATAATCATGTTAGCATTAAGAGTTATGGTTAGCAAAATCTACCAAAAAGGATGAAAATAGGATCTGCAGTTATAAATACATTCCGTTCTTCTGAATGTAAACACAACATTAACTTAGTTAGCTCACCGTATAACAAAAAGGTTTTAACATTTTTGATCTATCTACAACATTCACTGGCCTAGGAGGAGCAACAATCTATTTTGGTGGTGCTAATGTCTGATGAGGTTATCTTTGAAGATCATTTTGATTTGGTAATCTATTGACATATTGTCCGAGCCGGGCTGCAAGGCGACCCTTGATATTACTGTTGAAGAGGCTTACGGTCTGGCACACAAGACACATCTCATATTGTGAACCAGGTACCTTGATCATTGTTTATTCACATGTAGTGCAGCGTTGTGCTGTGGATGCCATTTTTTCTATGTTCTATAGTATAATTGTTAGGTTGTTGGAATGATTGAGTTGATTCTTGCAGGACTTATTGGTTTATTTCTTCATATTTTATAATCAAAGTAGCTATGCATCTTACCAAATTCTTTTCCCAATAACATATCTTTATTTACATTAATTGATAGCTGCTTGCAATTTGCATGAGATAAACAGGTCATGTTGTTTGTCTTGATTAATTGTTTCTCTAACATCAACCTTGACAAAGTATATTTGTATATATGAGTATAGACAACCCAAGTGTCCACCGTTGCTTCCATATCCTCCTTTAGCTTGAGAGGTCGCACTTTGGACCCATATAGGAATTCTTTAGCGCCAACCATTGTTAACGCTTTGGTATGCACACAAGATTGAATTCGTACATCAAGTAAAAACATCAGTATTGATATATTGGAAGATTTGATGAAAGATGACGAGCTTGCTAAATGTAAACTCATACGTAAATTTACCACTAACTGTATACTTACATATAGTTTCTATAATGATTATAGATTTCTTTGTTGTCATATTTCTTTTTTAAGAATCCAAGACTCCAAGAGGGCTTAGACCACCAACAGAAAGGAGAACAAACTCATGGAAAAGGGAAAAATATGGCAGCATGATTGAAATAAAAAGACTCATGGAATGGCTACTTTAATTGTTTTATAATGCAAGTTATGGAACTTGTGCTTTGGAATTTTTTAAGTTGCTACTTGTCTTGTGTATGCCATTTTTATGTTGCAAGTGTATTTGTGATTTTCTTTCTTGATTGACTACTGTAAGTTGCTACTGTAATTGTGCTTTGGAATGGCTACTGTGATGTTGCACTTTAGGAAAAAAAAAGAGAATGGAACTTGTTTTGTGATTTTCCTTTTTAATGGCTATTGTATTTGCCCTTTTTAAGTTGCTATATTATTTGCATTTTAGCTACTGTGATGTTGCACAACAGTTGCAGTATTTAAAGGGAAAAAAAATCGTGGATTTGGCTCTTTTTTCTTCTCAAACTTTGACACCACAGTTGGAAATATAGCATATACGTTTTTTTAGCCATGCTTTTTGATAGAAAACCCGTCTCTATTCTATATTTTCCAAAAAAAGAAAAAAAGAAAAAAAAAATCTCATAGAGCCCATTTTTAAAACCGAGCTATTTGATTTTCACATAGAGTCCCCTCCCTATTGAGCCCGTATGCAAAACCAGGTATTATGATTATTTCCAACCGGGCTCTATGCCCTTTTTTGTAGTAGTGATCATTAATTGTCTGACGCTAGGAATTTCCATTGCTATGCACGGGTATTCGTCTAGTCTAATTAATATTCTTACATTCGTGAACAACTGTCATGTAATAAATGAATTTGTGGCAAAATAAATAAAATAAATAAATAAAGGTGTGCTTAAGTCGTATAATAATTTCTTTAATTTTATGTTTTGATATTTTTTAATAAAAAAAAGAAGGGCTTTTTATTTCTAGAGAAGTGTGAAAAGGTCATAAAATGTGTTTAGACGATATTTTTTTAAAAGTAAAAAGTGCAAAAAATATGCAAAGTAAAATGTAGAAAAGAGTGAATTGTTCTTTTCAGAATTCTACTTACATTTTGAAAGTGGACATTTCATTTTTACTGAAAATTTATTCAAAAAGTTGTGACTAAACAAGTTTTCTATTTTTTTAATTTTCTTTTGGAAACTTTCCATAAAAAGTGGGTCGTTTTTTACCAACTAAACAAACCTACAGGAAAATATATATACATAAACTTCATAAAGACAACCATATGTTGGATCCGCCACTTTTAATGTGACTATAATCGTGAATAATTTTAAAATTCCCAACTATTTTTCACTTAGATCGGAGGTAATAAGAACATCACCACGCATCTTTTCCCTATGTAGCACCCTACAACCTATTGTTCTCTATTAGACAAATCCTTCAAGACGCATCGTCCCGTTATTTTGTTGAGAACTTGGTCGGTCAGACAACCGGGTTGTGTAGGAAGAAAAATTAGTTTTTGTGAGTGTGTGTGAGTATATTATGTGCTATTGTGCTTAAGTGGGTTTTATTTGGGTGTTGATGTTGGTTGTGTTATTGCACTATGTTGGTGGTGATGT